>JBBMKC010219854.1:0-12318 GCA_037834085.1 Bipalium vagum
CAAATATTAATATTTTTTGTGCATGGTCATATGTAGTATATATTTTTTAGTGTTTTCCATTTTAATAAATTATTATTATTGCATTTAAAAATCATTTACGTAAAAAAATAGTTTAGAAATTGAATTTACGACTAAAACACGAAACTTTTTGTTTGAGTCTATTTCAATGGCCAGGTACTGTAATAACGAATCGACACACATTACCAGATTTCTTATTCCACTTTCATTAAAACTTGTTTCCTTGGAATCCAAGAAGTCAGATCAGACATTTTGAACGATGAAAGTTCTATTTGAGAAAAAATGATCTAAAGTTTTGAACAGATGATAGTCTGTTAGAACTAAGTCCGGAGAATAAGCTGGATGCAACAAGGTTTCATATTTCAAATCCTTAACCGCTAAATATTATAATTATATATTATAATTATTATAATTATTTTTAAATATGTTATTATTTAAACAAGTGATATTATAATAGAAAGCAATTTCTAAACTTTAAATCGATATATCAAATTTTAATTTTCATTAATTATTACTGAAAATATGTTGCTTAGAAAAATTAGTTTTAAATAAGGACCTTTCATATGTTACAACCCAATATTTTGATAAATAATAATTTTATTTGGACTGACTTATTGAAATTAAAAATATTTTCTAAAAACCAGCCATTATTTTTGCACCAAACTAATATATACTTGTTGGGTTTTTCAAAGGCACAAACCCTTAAGATCGCAAGGAGATAATAGTAAGATTAATATTAATAATATTAATAATAATAATAATAATATTATTATTATTATTATTATTACTATCACTAATAGTATTGTTAATTAAAACTTTTAAATATTAAAATAATATTAAAAGTAATATATCACAATCTCGCCGTCGAGAAAATGATATGTTTTCTTAATTATTATTTTGCAAAGGAGTATATTCCATCGTCGGGCAATAAATTATTTTTTTGACTAACTTTATCTCTGAGAAATAGCCGTCTAAAAGCGTATTGGTGATCTTAGACCAATCTCTATTATATATAAAGAGAAGGCTATTCCCAGAAAGCGGCCCCAAACAAAATGATACAAGTGAAGTATTTTTTATTATTTGCAAAGACAATTCATAAAAAGCGAAGATTATTGAAAAGATTATTTAATGGACAATTCACTAAGGGTGAAGATTATTTTTTCCAGTAATTTAATTTATTTCCCAGTTATGTTGACGATGTAAACGGATTTAACAATGGGACACAGTGAGTTTTTGGCATCCATAGGTGACCTGAAAAGGACCTAGAGGACGAGGAGACCCATTATCGCTGCTGGTGAGGTTATTATAGATTTCTTTTTATCTTTTGTGATTCTTAATTATATTTTTACATTCTTGTGAAATTCATAATATAATTCATAATCATAAATTGCTTTAGCATTAATATCACACAATGTCACAGATTTGAATTTTTTTTGATTGCTCTTGGTCCGGGTTGATTGCCTGAATTTGGACTGGTAGGTTTTGGTTTGGTCGTAGTCTTCACAATAACAATAACAAAAAGATCGTCAAACATAATAGAAGGGATCACAATAATGTATGAAATTGTCTTGATTAATCAATCAAACACAAAATTTAATAAAATCGAGTCAACAAAATAAATACTTAAAGTTAAGTAATAATCAAACTATAATAATTAATATTAAATAATGTTCACCAAAAAATTAAGATAATCAAAAAAAAGAACGAGTTTACGAGTTTATTTCGTTTAAGCTTCCCGGACTATCAGCTGAGTCTTTAAAGTCGCTCAAAGATAGCCCTCTGGCGAGGAGCTTAAACATAGTCCCAGAAACAAGGTCATTTCATCAATGTACTTGATTATCTATGCTACTCCAATTGACAATAAGGGTTTCAAACCTGTTTCTTTCGTAGAGTCGTCTAATCTTCAATAAAAATAAAGTTTTCTTTCCAACATTAAGCTGTAACAATAAAGTCTTCTCCCAACAATATGTTTGCTTCTAAACCAAAATAATGTTTTCTTCTGATCTAGTTGATGGCGAATTTATGGAAAAATCCTTCTTCTTTTATAGTATTCTGTTCGACAAATAATCAGTCGTAGACCAGTTTTATTAATGAGAAATGCCAATTCCCTTTTTGAATCATTAATCCTATATCGGACCCTCCTTGCAGACCCTGATCTAATCTTGGTATTTAGGTTCGCCATTGTCAAGGTTAGATCTCTAAACTTTAATTTATTGCCTTTTTTCCTTTTTAATTAGCTAAAATTATTATTATTGTTATTTTGCGCGTATTTTCACAATTCTAATCTGTGACTGGGAGATGTTTTGGTTAAACCGAACAGATTGATTATCTGTAATATTAGGTGTTGTTATCTTGGAAGAATATAATAGTTTGTAACTGTAATGTAAATGTTTTACATATACAAATCTTGCTAAAACATTTTGACTATAACAAACTTAAAAATATCTTTGAAAGGCATCACAGTCACAAATATCAATATTTCTTGATATAATTCTCAAAAATTAGACGTCAGAAAATTTAATAACATTTGTTGGTGAATGAAATTAAAGATTTCTATTTTTTAAAATATTTTCTTTTAATTCTCAATCTACAATACGGAAGACTTAAGTGTAACAAATTTCATAATGCTTGAGATTACTGTTTAGGTATGTATTAAATAGGCTTATAAATTAGGACAATCGATATTCCTATAAAATTCTAAATCAAAAACTGAGATTGTTCAGATATAAACATAGTTCATAAATAATACTTTCAGTTATCTTGCGTAACCTATTTTTACATAAATCTGTAAATCAATTTACTTCTTAAAATTCTAAATCAGATTCGATCATTATTATATTGATAAATGGATGTTGGTTTAGAATTTGTAAGATATGTATCGAAAATTAATGAAGGTTTAATAAAACAAATTTTATCGATTGAAAGTTTAGAAAAATAGGTTAATTTGAAACAAAACATAAATGAGCCCATTAAAACAAGTGGAATGAACAAACAATCACACAGAATTTAATCAATTCTCATTGGCTGTTCAATTTATTATTTTAGCTAACACCCATTGTGACAGATCATTACATTATTCCTTTAAGATTTTTCTAATGCGTTAGTGAACTGATATTGTTTCTTTGTTTTCAATTATGGTTTTTTATGATATTATCTTTATAAGTGGTAAGTTTAACTGAATTTTGAAAATTGATTTAAATTCTTGGTTAGTCAATTTATATAGTTAATGTATATTATTGAAATCTTTTAACTCGTTTTAAATAAAAAGAATTTGTCATTATTTTATTAGAAATTATTTTAGTACTTATGTGCTAGGTGTACTAACTGTTTAAAAATAGTATTTAAATAAAAAATATGACTAAGAATTAATTAATTTTTTAATTAAATTTAACGAAAATATTAGAATAGAATATTGCTAATCCTAAAAGATTTTTAAAAAATCTTTTGATATATAATTAGTTGTTATAAAAAAATTTAAATTCATAAATAAAGTAGGTATTCAATCAGTTCAATTTAAAATTAAATTTATTGCACTTTATTAAGGTCAAATTGTCTTATAAATAAACAAAACATAAATTAATTTTATATTAGTGACCGGCCTGTCATATTTATAGTTTAAAAGGTTTATTTTGAAAAAACATAAGATTTATAATTAATGGACATTTAAGTTTCA
Organism: Bipalium vagum; assembly: GCA_037834085.1. Lineage (NCBI taxonomy): Eukaryota > Metazoa > Platyhelminthes > Tricladida > Geoplanidae > Bipalium > Bipalium vagum. The sequence continues at coordinate 3,692 of JBBMKC010219854.1, forward strand.
TTTGATGGATAAACTTGTTTAATACATTCAAAACCTTAACTTAATGATAGCATGAATTTATAAATCTTAGTTTTAAATGTAATCATACATTTAAAGGAATTTTAGAAACAGTTAAATAATCTTTTAAATTAAAAATAAAAAATATTTATTCAAAATTGGAATTTTAAAAAAAATTGCAAATCATTAATACAGGATTAAATTGTCAGATAGTAATAGAACATTACATCTTTTTAAAACATGATTATAAGAATATAATCTAGTTAAATTATTAAAAAGTTGGGTTCTTATAGTATCATTATTTGGTTTTTGTGGTTTTCGAAAGAAAATTTCTCAAAAATCTTACGAAATTACTTAAAATACTAAATACAATATTTAGCTGCAGCTACATTTGTTATTTTATGCCTAAAATGTAAAAGAAAGGAAATCATATTGCCAGATGAAGATGAACGAGAAAATTTTGTTATTTATAATGACCAAGCTGGGGAATCAGATAATGCGAATTACGATCTAACGAAATTGGTAATAAATGTGCAGGAATACAAAAAAAGTATTTTTAATCTGTTTATAGATTTATTAAATTTTTTCATAGCAGCGAGCGTTATAGATTCATTTTTATTAAATCAGAAAGAAATAGCAGATAACGAAGAAGGCTATCCTATGGATTATCCATTGGATTATGGATTTGAAGGGGACGGAAGCGAAATGAACGATGCTAGTGTTGTAGGATCAGTTAGTAGCTATTCAACCGATTCAGATTATGGACCCTAAATAATTTCGAAAGCAATCGGAATTTAAATCTTGCCATTTTCTATTTTTTTAAATTACTTCCATTTATTTTTTAATTGATATTTATTTTCATTATATATATAAATATATATATATATATTTTTACGATGGGATATATTTTATTACAAGGAAATATATTGTCGTATTTGAATATTTTAAAATATTTCATTGAAAAAAATAATATCAGTTTCGTCAACACTGAATGAACATTTCTGTTTTAAATAGAACACTGGTCTAATACGTTTTTAACAGTTATTTAGAATACCATACCGCTCTTTATCGAAACTAAGGCCATTCAATCTTATAGTTAAAGTATTTGATATCAAATTCTGTGTAAAAAATAGTTTGAATAGAAAATGAAGTTGAAAAATTGAAAATATTAATGAACTCACTTATGAAAAGTTTTAATAAAAAGAACTGATGAAAATTAAACTTAACTTTAAAATTAACAATACCTTGGTATAAAATGTTATTGAGAACAATAAGAAAATTTAGTGTTTTATTAAATACATAAACTTTAACTTGATATCAATAACATTTTTTCTATTTTCGTACAATAGTTTTGTAGGTAAAGAGAAGTAGCTAAATGGATCAAGCCTTTGAAAGTGTAATTAATCTTCACTAAATCATATGCTATCAACCTCATTACTTTTAAACATGTTAATTTTATGAAAATATTAAAAAAACTTTCTTTCAACTTATCTTAAAAGATCTATTGTCTTGCTATATTCAGCGGAACAATAAATATATAAGTTAAAATGTTTATTTAATATGATATATTTTGTCAACCAGGTTTCGAAAATTCAACACAAAAAATACAAAGTCTTTATTGGCGTTGATATTCCGGTTATCTCGATATTCCAACTAGTTCCTCCTACATACTTATTCCTAAAATGCAGTAATAAATGAAAAATAATGGGATGAAATTGGAATCCAGAATTCAATATTAAGCGGTAACCCGCTGATGAGAAATGTTAAGCGTAGTCCTAACACTGAAATAAGCATAGAAATACTTGGTTTAAAAGCATTAGACAATGGTTCTGCCTTCGTGAATTGAACTGTAATCTCCTTCGGAACAATAGTCCTTTATCGCAAGAGCAATCTTCTTCAATACTCTTCGTTATTGTAATATTTTTCAATATTCTTCGTAAATAACAATAATTATAATCACGTTTTCGGAGGGGTGAAATTATGCTAGAATCCCTCTGCTTATATACTTTTCTGAAACTGATCTTCATCTTAAGATTATTCTTGAAATAATCTCAAAATTAATCTTAAAATTCTAAAAACTTTTATTAAAACTCTAAAATTCCCTAAAAATTATTATCTGATAACCATAAATCTACAATAAATCAACTGTTTTTGGCTGTACTGTTCCTAGGGACCCAATTATGCGTGTATGCAGTACAACTTTATAATCAGGCTTCAACACGAAGTCGATTACGAAGATCTTCATATTTAGCTAAATTGTCTTCATCTGAATTCCTGAAAATTTCCAGGATATCCATCGAACATTTGATATCAATGAGAAAAATATTTTTTCTCAACATGTGTGATCAAAAGATCAACACGTTAGTTGCAATCTTTCAAGAGCTCACATTTTTTGTCCATGACTACAATAATGTCAGGACTACAAAGTGCATCAGCAATTTTCTTTAAACAAGCATTATGACGCTCTGTACACAATGACATGCTTGGAAAACAATTTTGCAACGCATGCGACATTGATTCCTCAGAAAAGTGACAGCGACTGCAGACACGAGAATCTTTACATTTATTCCACGGTGTTGCATTTTTAGTAAGCGAGTTCGAGCGAGCTTTATGAATAAATTTGAAGCCAAAGTCACTCAAACCACCGTTAAAAATCATTTTATTTACAGGGCAGAGTTTAACAGTATCAGCAATAAGATTACTCCACTTGCTGTTGTGCCACTTCAAACTGTAAGAATTTTGAATGTAAAGATGGAGAAGATGAGACAAAGCACTTCGTTCTTTAAAGGTGCTTATAGAGGTACCTCTGCTTTCAGAAGAAATTCGAAGGGTAAACATATCCCTTTTTAATTCAAAAGAAATAAAAAAAAGCAAAAGATTTTCTAGAATACTCAATGGATTGTTTCACTCTCAGCCACCAAGATTTTTTCGATGCTGAGTTGCATTTTGTCTTACCACCGTTAATCCATTGAAAACAATCTGAAATATCACAAGCAGATGCGGTCAGACGAGTAGCCTCTACAAAACAAAGAGAGTAAAAAATGATTTTACGAGTAGAATCGCGTGATGTTGTCAAGAGACGAAAACCTTGTACAATACATTGAGTAGAATATTCATCACGCAAATCAGTCAAACCAGCTCCTTCATCTTCGATAGAAGAATAGAGGTAGTTGGAATCGGCTTGTGGTGGTAGTTTCTGGATTTGTTTTAAGTATGATCTGATTTTTGAACTCCTATTCTCATTACCCGATTCATGTTTCAATGATCTGCAAATCGAGTTAATTTTTACTTCTCTAGTTCTGAATGGAAAAACAAAACGAAAATGCAAAAAGATTTTGTAGGGTTCCAGTTTTTGACAACCGAACAAGAGAGAATTGACAATCTTACTCAAATCAGCAATAATTTTATTCAGAGTTTCATAGGGCAACTGATCAATTTTCACACCAACAGGAACAACCAATTACTGATAGAAATCTTTGGAAATGGAATATTGAAGATGGAAATGACACTACTCATTTCATCTCGTGGCAAATTTAGGAAAGCACATTTCTCAGGATGGTAGGCTCACAGCTGTAAAATGTACTGATATTATTGTAACATAATTCCTATATTTTACGAAGCTTTTGCCAACCCCTATTTATCGAAAAAGTGACCAAAGATATTGGTGTGGGACACTTGGAAAGACGTCCTTGATGTCGAGCCAAGCAATGGAAATTGGGCAATTTTTGAATATTTAGAGTGTTATAAAGCTGCAGTTAGAACCGCATTATGCTCAACACATCTCTCGTACTCATTGCTACCTTTTTGACAATAATGAAGAAGATTGTTCTCCCTGGCCCAGATGTTTAATCTGCTACAGAGAATCACAGCGAAAATCTTAAAGGAAGTACAGAGAAGAGCAATTGGTCTTCAGCTAGACACCAGATGATAATTATCACTTTTGCCAGATTTCGGAATTAAAGATGTTTTAAACAAAGTCCAAAGAGAAGGAATTTTTCCTGATTCAATAATTTTATTAAGCAAGAAGCATAAGATGTCTCCGTCAGGATCCAAATATTTCAAGTTACTGTATTTGATGCCATCGCATCTAAAAGTTGTGTTATCAACTTTTTTCAGTGTGATACACACTTCAGCAGGTGAAATCAAATCAAGGTATAGTTCGGTGGAGGAAGATTTACAAAATTTGTTGAAAACCCAAGTTTTGTTTTCAGGTAAAGAGTGAGTAAAGTGTCCAATAATGTCTATCATTGATAGTCAGCGATCAATAATATTGTCATTGAGAATCTTATTTACTGTGTATTTCATATTTTTTAAAAATTAGATTTTAAAGCAAATTTATTCACTTTCTCTTTAAATATGTTTGACCCAAGATATAGTTTATGACTTGAAACAGAAGGTCGAGAAAGGAAAAGACTGATAATTTTATCCATGATACGGTCAACATCATAATCATTTTCGACCATTTCTATTAAAAGTTCCTTAGCCAGACTTTTTCTATCTTCTTGCTGAGTCTCCACCTTCATTGATTGAAGGTGGAGAAGGAACAAATTTATGGATTTCAAGACAGATTAGATCAGATGAAGGTAAAAGTTTTTCCCGAATGGACTGGAAGTTAAAACCAGTCAGGTCTACACCACTTGAATAGTTCTCAAATATTCTACAAAAGATCAAATTTGAATACAGACCTGAGCCACGGGTTTCGTGTGAAGGGCTCTCACTCAAGTCAAAGCAATCAATATTTCGCCGGATTTAAAAAAACTCTTTAAATGTACCCACTATGGAATATGCAATTTCAGACTGTGAGAAAATGTCTGATTGATAACAAAAGAAAACTTTTTTTCAAAATCTACAACTAGAAGACGTTGTTGAGAGTTCGAGGGCTGAAAGATGAGAAATATTACAGAAATATTGTTTACCATATTGAGATCAAGATGATCGGAGAGATAATAATAAGATCAAGAATTGCACTGCTGATACAGTGCAATCGAGGAAGATATACTTTTCACCCAACTGAATGGTTTCGAAAAAATTCTTCATGTGTTTATTATTTAATAAACGTTAACATTTCTCGAAATTATTTTACAGGAGTTTACTACATGTCGTATTTTTTCTGTGACAAAATGGTATTTGTGAGTAATTTTCCGAGTTTCAGAAATGTTATGATTAAGTAAAGAGCGGCTATTTTTCTGATCCCCGAAGCCACCAAAATTTGCTAATTTAACATTTTTGTTTTGCAGTTCCATAACTTTTCTTTGATTTGTTGCATAAATTCGACTTCAAAAGAGAAGGATTTTTGTGAGGCTTACCGCATTATAAATATACTGTAGGCGTAGATGAAGGGTCCACAGTCGTAATTGTTATCTTGACGTATAATTTCTGGGTATGGGGAAAAACTCATCAGGCAGTTTATATTGAATATTTTGTTAAAATTTAAATTTAGAGTTCTAGTTAATTTGAGAATTATATTCGGTTTGAAAGGGATTTCTAAAGACTCCATATGGAACGACTGTTCGGACTCTTTCTGATAGATAAATAGAACCCGATGCTGGTTGCTAATATTGAGAAGACAATAAATTTTTTTGGCTGAGTGCGCTTCACATGGGAGTTTGAGATTGTCACATTGATCAGTTGAGGCCAAAAACAAAACAATAACCGGATTCAGAGCATAATGATTTTCACAATTTATGAATGTAGTCAGATAACAATGAATATCTTAGTCAGTGAACCAAGATTAATGATTTACGAAAGTCAAGTTCTTATCTGCAATATTTTTGCTATCTTCACCAGCTTGATCCGATTTATTATTGGCTGGTGAGACTGGTGTAGGCGCAAATTTTCAATAATGAATCTTTTTAGAATTCGCTGCTCGAGTACGACTCGCAATAGTATCAGCCGATTTCAAGACATGATTCTTATTTTTCTTATTTTTAAACAGTTTGTCAGCCTGCACTTTATTCTTTTCGCCCATTTCCTGTGATTGAGCTGATTGGCTCTTATCTTTTCTAATGGAGGCCACTCTTGGATTCTTCTTGGCATGCTTTCATAAAGATTTTTAATCTTAGATGTTGGAATCGTCATTACCCGGCCAATCACTCAGTAAGCATAATTTGGACTTTTCCAAAAATAAAGTCATCAATCTTGACTTATGGCATGGAAATCTGTCTTTTTGAAATATATTCTGTGCCTCATATATTGGCAGCAACCTTTCTTTAATATATCCTGGTAGGCATCAGAGTTCATCATATCCGGACACCTTATGAAAACTCTGGTGTCATCTTCTAAAATAATTATTTATTAAAATCATGATAGTGATTTCATTTGAAGATAAACATCGAAAAAGAATAAAACTATCTGAAGAAGATCTGAAAGAAGAGATCAAAATATGTTTCAAGATAGTATTTAAAAAAAACGTATTCTTGAAAAAAAAATTATTGTTCACTCGATTAAAATTAAAAAATAATAATGTGAACGTTTATTTAGAATATAGAGAGAATTATTTAAAATTGGAAAAATACAATTTGCAATTAGATTTTCTAATTGAAAGTCGATTTCCAAAATAACACCAAAATTCATTATCAAATTGAAAATATCAGATTATTAACACCTAAGGATCGTTTGGAAATTCATAAGAAATTATTGAACTGAAGAATGGAGGCACTGAGAAAAGAAAGGAAAATGATAATGTGCAAATTATTCAATATGAGGCAACAATTGTTCAGATTAACTGCTGAAAATTAGTTTAGAATATTTGTTAGTTGTACCATTGAAGAATCAGATGAATTCCGGTAGATGTACCACCAAAGAGATCTTTTGTTTAAATATTTTATTTTCTTAATTTTTGTTATTAATTTTAGAGTAATATGCTCTGCGTTTGGTGGGATCAAAATAGTATGGTATATCATGAGCTTCTTAAACCGGGTGAAACTATTAATTCTTCTCGGTATGAAAAACAAATAATAAAAACCAATCTTTGATTACCAAACGTCCAGAATGAGCAAAAAGACATGATAAAGTAATTTTGCTCCATGACAACGCGTCGTCATATACATCAAAAGGAATCAGAAGTGTCTTAAAAGATCTAGCCTGGGAAGTACTGACCCACCCACCATATTCACCGGATCTTGCTCCTTCGGATTTCCATTTGTTCCGGTCGATGTCACATGGCCTTGCTGAGCAGCATTTCAAAACGTATGAAGATGTCCAAAAATGGGTCTCCGACTGGTTCGTCTCAAAACCAGAGAAGTTTTCTTGAGACGGCATCCACAAATTACCTAAAGGATGGGAGAAATGTATAAATAATGATGGAAATTTTTTTGAATAAAATATTTTTATGTATTATTTGAAATTTTCGTTTTTTGTTTGTCCCAAAAATCTGCATTTTTTCCAGTACACCTAATAGTATTTATTTATTTAGTATTAATTTATTTACTTATATATCTATGTGAATGATAACGGTTCTCTTTTGGGCCATGTATATATATTGATTGTTAAGTAAAAGTTATTATATATTTAATATTATCCAAAGAATTAAGTAAAATTTATTAAAAATATATAAAACAATTTGTACATAATTTTGTCCATTTGGCTTACTGATCAAAGAGTTTTAATGTTCCTATATTTAAAATATAAGCATTGAATTATTTAATTTTTTAGTCCTTACGTCTATAGATATAATTAATTTAAAACGAGTGCCTTTAGAAAGGATTCCCATATATTCTCTTTATGGATGCTTCTCTAGATACATTTGAACAAATGTTCTTGTATGTGTTTGGAATTTCGATTGCTTGGTTTAATTTGTAGTTTTAAACCATTCAAATACCTTCAATATTATTAGTGTGGACACCAGTAATTGGATTTTTATATGAAACCGAGTGATTGACAGTTTCATGTTCATATCCCTTTTGAGCTAATCCAGTATACCCTTTCCACATATAGGTGTGTATGATTTTTCCATGTTTGACTTGTTTTGCAACTATATTTATTAATGTATCTGAAGAACGATCAGGTATTTTTATAAGAAATTTCTTTTTTTCTTCTCAAAGTTCTATACCACTGAGAATCCATGCTCCTTTAGCACGATGACCTCTGTGATATTTTCTTTTCTCCGTTTTGGTTTTATCGACTTCGACGATGATATAATTTTATCTTCATATTCTAATGAATTTGAGACCACATCATGAAAGATTTGCTGGAATGAGGTAACAGATTCAGGACTTCACTTAGAAATCGAAATGATTGAAGTTGTTGGCATTTTATTTAACCAAAAATAAGCAAATAATGGGCCAATAATAAAAATTTTGAAAATTATATTTTTTGACCTTCGAATATTGTTTCACTTTTTATTGAAATTGTCTTACGGCATTTTTTATTTCCGCATCTAACCCGCTTTTTATTAATCTCCATATTCATAGACTTGTTACATTTTGGTCATGCTTCATCCAGAGACAATATGTTTTGATTTATCAGAAATTCTATTGATATTTCTTCATTAAATAGTATTTCATAAATTTCTGAAATTGGGAATGTCATCTAAAAGATAGTCTTATTGGGTTAAGTAAAAAGTCTTTTCGTATTTTTAAGAAAAATTGAAAGTCATTTTTTTATTATTACAAAACATTTTAATCAACAAT
>JBBMKC010219865.1:0-12317 GCA_037834085.1 Bipalium vagum
AATAATAATGGTAAAGATACTTCTAAAAATAAGTTTAACATTTTTAATGTAATATTCAAATTATAATAATAATAATTTCAAAATTTCAAACATAGTGAATTAAGAATTTCAAAATTGTTAAGTAATTTTTTAAAAGTGTATGAAGTTTTGTAAAAAAAAATAGTTAATTTAATTAATTTATAATTAAAATTTTATTACAAATATTAATATAATTAGTTTTTTAAAGTATTAAGTATCATTTTAAAACTACCAAATAATATTTTGTGAAATAAATATTACGCTCCTTTGAATTATGAATTTGAATAATAATGATAATGTAGCGATAACTAATAATATTATGATTATTATAAAAGTGTAAGTACTTTTTAATTGTTTTTAGTTTTTTTTTATTTTTCAAGTATTAAATTAAGTAAACAACAATTATTTGTTCGACCTGCTAAAGTAAAGAAGACATTAAATAAAAAAATAATTATATTTGCTTAAGCAGATGATTTCTACAGAACTTAAACATCAGCGAATCTGGTTATATTAATCTTTTATCTATTTTTTCCCAAATGAGGAACAAGTTAGCATCTGAAAAACAGAAAAATAAAAAAGTCGTTTTCTGATCTCTTTGGAAGATCAAAATTTTAATTTTAAACGAAAAACATAAGAACCCTAAATCAGACATAAAATCAATAATAACAAAAGCAGATATTTGATAAAAAATACTAAAGAAAATTTAAATTTTTTTATACAAATAATAAAACGAAGTCAATCAAGTATATATTCTCCATTTGTATCTGTAACCTTTTCCAAAAGTTTGATTTAACTTTCGATGCCTCTGCCATACCATGGACTGGGCTTTTCATTAAAGAACTGAGTCAGGACAGTTTTCGTATCATGAATTCTGTCAAACATTTTACCACGCAGGAAATGTTGTAAACATCGGAACAAACAGTAATCTCAAGACGAGATGTCCGGGATAAATGAATGGTAAGGCTTTATTTCCCATTCAGTTTATGCTGCTTCACTTTTGCAGTGTGTGACCTGGCCCCATCATGATGAAAAAATATTTTGTTTCTGTTTTAAAATATATATCGAAATTTACTGTTTGAACCATTTTCAATAATTAAAAGTGAATTACTCCTTTGTAATCCCAGAAGATAATCAATAAGACCGTCTTTAGACGAAGTCCTGCTTTCGCCACTGATTTTTTTTCTGTGGATTCTAATATATTTTCTCGGTTCATCTCCAGTTACAATCCGTTTGAAGAATGGTTTCTTTAAATATCGAATGAATAAATGAGTGTCAGACAGAGTGGCTATTACTCGATTATTCTTCTGTTCTGGGATTAAATCGTGAAGAACACAAGAACTGCATCTGTTGCTTTTGCCTATCCCTTTTATGTGAATCCATACATTACTGACACTGCAGTTTAATAGAACAGACAATTCTTCTAATATCTGTCTAGAATCTGTTTCGATGATTGCCTTTAACACATCATTATCCACCACAGAATGCGGTTTGTTCCCCAAACTGAGATCGCTATTGTGAAACAGGTCAAACCATTTTGGCATTTGTGAACATCAAATATTTCACCGTAAACATTGTTCATATTTTTGGTGGCAACAGTGGCATTTGTCCCCGTTAAAACTCAAACACCATATAATGCCGAACTTTTCATTCATTTCTAAATACGTTAAAAAAATTAGACAGACAATTTTTAATTATTGTTCATACTTGACATCGATCTTTGATTTTAAATCGAATATAAAAGTTTTGCTTATCATTATAAAAATGATTTATTTTAAAAACAAATTTTCAATTTGAAAACTCTAATGGCTAATTTAAAACAAGAACCACAGAATGCGTCAATTGTTTTTCAGTTGACACATTTGAGAAATTAAATGAGAAAAAACCTAAAAACAGTATTACTAAAATTAGTCAAATTACTCGATGTTATTCTTTATAGGAATAAAACTATTTCTTCAGAATTTTCTGAAATACCTATGGTAATTTGCACAAAAAATCGATCACTACCTATAACTACTAAATGCGTCAATTAAGGCATAAAGAGATTTTTAAGGTTACATTGTTATATCAATTAATTATATTGGATCACTGTTTACGTTATTTAAAACGTGAATTACTAATGTATTTAAAAGGTATAAAAACACTACGAGATATTTCATTCGATCATTCTGAAAGTGGTGATGAATTTTAAATGACTGGCCATGTAAAGTATTGGTGAATGTAATCCTAAGAAAAATCTTGAAATTAGTTCTTATTATTTTTTAATAAGAACTAATTTGGAGTTGATGTCATTGATCAAATTTCATGGAAATATTCCACCAGAGATGGCAGTAAAAGATAATTATCTTATATTTAATATATTATAATACTTATAATCAGCGATATGTTTTTACAATGTCTTGGACTTCTGTCCCAATAATGATTAGTTAACTTTTAAAGAGTTTTTAGAAGTGCAATATCTCGTCTAGAGTGCATTTTTAACGTTTCCAAACAGTTTACATGACATTATTTCATTATATGAAATCTCAAGAGATACTGATGACGAAGATCCAGGACTATCTAAAACAAATAAAAGATGCATATATGCAACAAAACATACAGAAACCGAACAGCTGATCAATGCCAATTACAAAAATCCACTTGTGGAAAATGTGCAATTAAAAGTGCAAAAGATGTACGTTAAAATAATTATAAATTGTGTCAGTTGACTCTTTCCTGTTTTGTAATTAGTTGACTTGTCCGTAGTTCTAGTGTTAAACATTGCTTCAGTTTTGCAAACATTGTCCTTTATCACAGATTACCTAATTTTCACTTAAGTCAAAAATCGATATTTGTACAGAGTTCAATCTAAATTAAATAATCTAAAAGGAACAAATGCAATTAATTTTTCAGAATGAATAAATAGACTAAAATGATTAGATTGTCCAGTATGAAGTTGCGGATTTTCTATATCAATTTTCAAATCACAATTTCTCGATAACTCTATTTTGATTCGTGTATATATATTTGCTTAATCCTTGTATGTAAGGATTACATTTTAATTAATTTCAATAATAAAAAATAATATATAAATACTTTTTAAAAATACTTTAAATAATTTTTAATACATTTAAAGTCTTGTTTTAAAATGTAAATAATTAAAATAAAATTTATAAAAATTTTGGATAATTAATTTGCCTAAATAAATAATAAAATAAAAACTTATTCAACTAATCAATTATTTTCATCAAATAAATATTATACTTAATCTTGACTTTATGAATTCTGAAGGTGTATATAACGTATTAGTAACTAACAATATATATCAAATTAAAGAGGGATTTGCAAACTTTATTATCAATTTAAAAGTTGCGATATTAATTTAACATACTTTTTTTGTTGATCTCTGGGCATTCCTCACAAAAATTCAAGATCTTCAAGTTGTATGAATACAAATATATTCAAAATGTCACAATTAAGTGATCAAAAACGACATGAAGAATTCTTGGGTAATTTGAAAATTAAAATTGATGACAATGGCAATCGAAAGATGAGCGAACTAGCAAAGGAAATGAAAATGGCCAGGTCAATTGTGAATCTAGGCGACCTACTAACATGTTTCTCAGGTTTCAAATTCATGCGTTCTAATTTTTCAGCTTTTTTCATGGTGATATGTTTTGCATGAAGTGAAGTCCAGATAATGTTTCCAATACAATCTTAAAGTGGATGCTGACACTTATGTAGAAGTATTAGAGGTAGTTGTAAAACCATTGGTGAACAAAATAGTCAATGGAAGAAATTTGTGTTTCAGCAAGATTCTACTTTTGCTCATAAAGCTAGGAAAACATAACTATGGGTTTACGGAAATCTTATCTAGCACTTGATTTATGTCCACCCTTGACACCTGACTGCAATCCTCTTGATTATTGTCCATGGACAGTATTTGAGTAACACAAAACCTCATAACACAATCAAGTCCTTACAGGATACCATCATGGAGATAATGACTAAACTGATGAGAACAAAATTGAGAAGGTCAAGCGACCATGCAGCTAATACCAAGCCCAACTCGAAGAGATTGTGACCGCTAATTATGATCACAACAAGTAATCCTAAAATTTACATTCTCATTCAGTTAAGTACTGAATTTTATTGTAATAAAGATATTTGTTTTATCTTTTTATGTCTTTTTATTAAATTACAAATTTATCTCATAGACCCTTTATTTTTAAAAATTATTTTTAACTACCTAACCTTAGTAGTAGTAGTAGTAGTAGTAGTAGTATTACATTGTTTATGGAAACACTTCATTTTTGTCTCAAGCACTTTCGTATGAAATTATTGGGAAATAATTAAATTGTGTATTTTTTTATCAGGAAACTGCCTATCAGAAATTACAATGTTTAAAGTAAAAAATAGTAAAATTCTGAGTGTTAAGTACCTTTCATTTTCATTTTCCCTCGACAATGCCTGAATAAATCAATTGAAAAAAACTGCTTTAATAAAAAAGATAAATGATTTGTTTTAAAGATGAACATTAATTTTAGAAAATATGAAACAGAATCCACTTTACCATAAAACAAGAGTTCCATTAACAAAATATTTCGAGTATATGGAATTTAATATTTTTTCTCCTCTATCAACTCGCCATTGCTAACGAAGTTTTTATAAAGTTTCTGTTTGTTTTAATTCACTTGTTATTTTCCTAATGGTTAAAACAAAAATAATATTTCTCACTGACAACAATATTATTTCAATTATCATTATCTTATCATCAAAACAATAAAGGGAAACCTGTTAATTAGTGACAGACAAAAAAAATTGAAATTAAATAAATCGTTAACATTGAAACAAAATAATATCTGAATCATTATAATAAATTCAATTATTCTGATAAAGCACCATAATTAATGTTACGTTGAACAAAAATATTTCCATTTTCTTTTTATTAAAACAAACTTGTGTAACATTGAAAATAATATTTCCATCAGCGAAACCATGTAAAATTTTATTTTTTGAAAATTATTTTCCACATTTCCTTGAACTGAAAGGGAAATCAAAATTTTCTGTCTGCTCTCTCAAACCACATTGTTTTTATTAATCAAATTTTAATTAATTAATATTCGCTGAATTTCTAAAGCTATAATCGATTTGTTTCTTAATTATGTTTTATTTTGTGTTTTGTTTTTTTTTTAAATCAACATTGATTTTTTAAAAAATTTTTTTTTCATTTTAAGTTACTGATACCCCTTCAGATCTTTTCAAGTCATTTGAATTTCAATGCTCGGGAAGGTAACATGTCGAAATGGTAAATTATACTCACTTTACCAAGAGAAAGTTAAAGAATGAGAGGAATAAGAGAAAGAAGTAATGAATAACGACATAAAGGAATGTTGTTGGTATAGGGTAATATAAATAAATATAATTAGCTAAAAAGAACTTAGCAAAGTGGTCAATTGTTTTAAAATCAGCCAGTCAACGCCTTAAAATTTTTATGTGGTTTCTTGAGCTCAAATTAATGATAAAAAGTGTTCATAAAGATAACATTATTGATTTTTTTAAAATATGTTTTCCTATTTATTTCAAACATTATTTATTTATATATACGGTTTTCTCCTGTTGAAACGTCAGGAATACAACTCTAAGTGGTTACTTAGAGTTGTATGTTATCCATAATAACTCTGATAACTCATGCAGGATTAAAACTCGGACGTCGACAAAATTCAAAATTCACTGTTTCTACATTGAGGAACATAATGACATAATGACCGATCTAAGATAAGGACTAAAGTAAATTTATAATTTTTCTACGATATGGCAAGCATTACACACGACAAGACAAAAGAAATTTATACTTTAATAAATATTAATCTGATCATAAGTTTTTCATATATTGATCAGAGATCTTGTAAAAAGTATGGGTATTCTTATCATAATGTTCCCCACTGAATATTCAAAACCAGATATTCAGATTTTCAAAAATTAAATACTTCTCGTCAAATGTTCCTGCTATTATCGTTTCTAAAAAAATTTTCTATTTATATTTTTTAAAAAATTTTTAAATGAATTTTGTCAGGTTCCTATATATTTTTTTTTATTTTTAGTAAAACTGATTTTTTTGGGTCATCAAGATCTTAAAAATGGAGAAATTGATCACCATAGAAAAAGGTTTAGAACTGCTGATCTAAAACTTTGCTTAAGTTATAATTTTCGCTATAATTTTTTTTTAAAATACAAAGCATTTTGTTTGAGGAAAAACAAAAATTTGTAGAAGCTTTGGTTTTCATGTTCAAATTGAAGAAAACTAATATCGATTCACATATTTTATAAATCTTTATAATTGACTTTTTAATATTAAATCTTATAAAATTAAAATGATAGATTACTTATGGAACAGCCTAATAAATTACTTGTAGAGGCGAATGACAATCTTGTTTAAGTAGAAAGAATGGTTTTAACGATTCAAGATTGCCTCACTTCATGTAAATAAAAAGGGAAACCATCAAAAATATTTCGAAGTGATATTGAAAAATGACAATGCACAAACAATTAACTATTTACTCAACAGGTAACGCTAAAATGGTATGAAAAAAAATCACAATGAAGAAAAGTAGTGGTCTTGAGAGTTGATAGAAAAGAACAAGTGACAAATACAAACCACTTGCGAAACTTTCATTAAAAGGAATTAAAGTCTTTCTCGTATGAGGGATAAAAATGAGATTTATTTCAGCTATCGTAAGCGTAAATTATTATGGATCGATCCAATCCTGCAGACAAATTCAGCAGAAAAATATGTACCATATAAACCGCGGCTATCTTGCAAAAAAACACAATTTTTTAAAATAAAATTTGATTGAGATCTATCTACAGTTTTAATAAAAATTTTAAACAGAACAAAACATGTAACTTATCATAAAAACAAACTATTACAGATAACGTAAATAAGATATGTAAAATTATAGAAATAAACAAATACAGCTTATTCAAACCATTAAAGTCCTCCTCTGTTGATCTACTGAATGAATCCGTTTCAAATTCTTCGAGTGGTGTTAATCTAATAATAATAAAACTATGTCGATTTTGAAAGAGTAAAATTCTTTGCCTTTTCTCCAATTCCGAATTTGTCTTTCGTCAACATGTGGCTTTGCAAAAAAATTATATATTTATAATGTCATATTATTTTTAACTTATTATTTAACTTTAAAAATCTTGAGTTTAGATAAACCGCAGCCCATCTTAGCACAAATAACTTTTTGTCAAAAAATTAGTTGCGGCTAATCTGTGGATGCTGTTTATATACGGGATTTTATGGTAATTAAATTATCAAGAGAAGAGATTATTTATCGAAAGATAAATCAAATCAGATGTTAGATAACACAAAAATTATTCTGATATTTCTTAATCAATTTTAATTAATGATTAATTAATTTTACAGAAATTGAATAAAAGTTGCACTTAGAACAATAAAATAAAATTTAATAATTGATGAAAAAAATTGGTTATTCCACAACAAATATTGATAAATTCAGCTGTGAGCAATTTTACAATTACATAAATAAAATATATTTAATGGATATTTACTAAATATTTTTCGAACTTTTTCTTCATAGATGAAAATGGTTTTAAAAGTTTTAATGATGAGATAATATTGAAATACCGGGAGGACCAGTTGGACCAGGATAACCTCTTGGTCCTTGTTCGCCTGGAGCTCCTCTGAGGCCTTGAGGACCGCGAGCATTTCGTATGGGAAGTCGAATTTTATTTTTTTCTGATCCGTCTTTGGTGCATTCCAACTGCAATTCACAACTTTCCTGCAAAGAGTTTGAAGAATCTAAGGAATCTGTGAAGACAATCACGCCGCAAGAGAGAAGACAGAGAATCTGGTGATATTTCATTAAAGTGATGAATGATAGACTGAAACAATGGCAATTATTTAATTTTTGTTTACAGCCAATGGGATTGGAAGTCGATGGGATAATTGTCCAAATTGTAATGGGAAGATTTTTATTAAGATTTGCTAGAATTTTTGCCATTCAAACAATGATTGTCATTATTTCACTAAATTATTTAAAATCAATAATTAACTTATTGACATTTTTGCGATCCATACCTTTTACTGGAGTACCACTTTTTTAATATTTTTTTTATAAATAATTTACTTCTTTGAAAAATAAATAAAATATTTAAATAATAATATAATTTATTGATTAAATATAAAAAAATATTTTTTATTATTTAATTCAATTTTTTACTTAATTTATTTCATAAATTATCATAGAAATCATTGGATAATGGTAAAAAAAATTTAAGAACTTAAGTCATATTTTATAATAAATTAATTTAAATTTAATTCAATTATATCTTTATTTATTTTATTATATTAATAGATGTCTTTAATGTTCATTATTATTATTGCTTTTATTCTACTTATTAATATTTATATAAAACATGTTTAAATTTAAAAATAATTACTAAAGTTTTAATATTTTGGATGGAAATAAAATAATTAGATTGGCTGGAAAGTCTTTTCGGTTTTCGCAGTATGGAAGATGTTAGCAATTTGTTTGTACAATGGTGTCCCATATATTATGTTACCTTTATTCAACAAAAATTCAAACGTACAAAAATGTATATTACGATGATATTTAATATTCAAAGTATAAGCCATTATGTTCTGTGACTTTTATCCAACTTTCAGCCAAATTTTGGATTCCAGCACGATACCACCCTGCAGATTTCGGGACGAAGAACTCCTGGACCCCATCATAGATCTCGTTAAGGTTCTTGAAGATTCTACCAAGAAGGAAGTGCACCATAGCCCAGAAAAAGTGGTAATCACGTGGAGTCCGGTGAATAGGCCAGATGCGGTAAAAGTTTATATCTGTCCAGTTCCCCGATTTTCTGCTTCACCATTCTTGAATTGTGTACTGGTGCATTGTCTTGCTGTAGGAGAAGGCGGTGTCTGTTGACCAAAGCCGGGTATTTGTGGGCCGAACAGCGTACATCCGGTCTAGCTGTTGTATAGAGTTCGGCATGATGACATGACCATGTGGAACCAGCTTGTAGTGAACGAAGCCCTCGAAATTCCACCAGATGCAGAGCCTTGTGTTCGAACCTCGCGTGTTTGGTTCTGGTAGGTCACAGGATCGCCACCATTTGTTCCGGGTATTAGAATTTCTGAAAAATATCCATTTTTCATCACTAGTTACTATTCATCGAATTTGGCGCATATCGAATGTAGTTTTTCTCAGCTCCCAGCAGACCTCCATTCTTCGTTGAGCTTGTGCTGGCGTCAGCTCTACTCTACAGCGTTTGTTGACCATCCCAAGCTCTAGCAACTTTCTGTGAACGGTGGATTTTGATGCTTCCAGCTCAGCTGACAATCTCTGCGTGCTTATTTGTGGACTCGCTTCTGCACCTGCCGCCTCGATTCTTGGATCCATAGTCGATGACCTTCCCAATTTCGGTTGATCTTCCAGGCTGGTGTCCCCTTAGTTGAATTTTCTGGATCATCTCGACAGAGTCATTTTGTTGGTAATACGCTCACCTTCAGCTGCACATATATGGCTGCAGTTGCTTGCACACTTAAGCCTTTTTTCTAGAAGAACCTAATTACTGCCCTAAGAGCCATTTTTTCATCCATGTTATCAAACAAAATTACTGCAATTATTGATATATTGAAATAAAATCAATGTGATATTCGTAATTCTCTAAAAAAAATTAACCTTGAAATGTTTACTATATTTTGTTGAGCGTTGAAAATGAACAGCGTTCAGGACGGCCGAAGGAGTTAAATGATGATATGACATGCTTTAAAATTGTTAAAAGAACTCAATTGCAATCAAGAATCTGTAAAAATACATTTGAAATCTCTTCGATATACGAAAAAATGGTTAAATGGATACCACATGAGTTGATCTTTCAGGACATCCAAACAAGATTATCAATTTGCAGTTCATTGCTTGCAAGGCATAATGTTGAGGTCTTTTGGAAAAGATTCTAACAGTCGATGAAAAATGGGTTTACAATTGCAAAACTAATGAGTCGATGGAAACTCAAAAGATCAAAGCCTGGAATAAACCCGAAACAAGAAATGCATCCTGAAAACTTTGGATGAGCGTTTGGGGAACCTCACGTGGAATTGTTCATCTTGAGTTTTTAAAATTGAGAACAAAACATTTGCTGACCGAGGATCAGTCGAAAATTCCTTTCAAGAATTTTACCAGTCCAGAACCCCAGCTTTTTATAAAGATGATATAAATCACCTTGTATCACGTTTGCAAGAATGCATTGATGTAAATTGTTGCTATTTTGATTAATTTTTAAGAAATATTAGGGTGATTCATAAGTTGTTTCGTTTATTATTTTAAATAATAAAAACAAAATAAAACAAATCATGTTATATTTCAAAGTAAAGGCCATTTGAATCAATAGTTTTCAGCCATCTACCTGCAAGTTATTGAATCCCTTGTTTGTGCCATTTTGTAATATTTTAATATTTAATATTATGTCTGAGTTCAGTCTTACTTTCCTTTATGATAAATTGGCAACCTCATATGAAAGAATCTGATATATATTAAATATTTTTTTAATTCATTCATTCTTATCTAAATTTTTTATTTCCATATCGAGTATTATGAAATATATTTTTCAAACAGATTATTTTATATTTTAATAA
Source organism: Bipalium vagum (assembly GCA_037834085.1). Classification (NCBI taxonomy): domain Eukaryota; kingdom Metazoa; phylum Platyhelminthes; order Tricladida; family Geoplanidae; genus Bipalium; species Bipalium vagum. The sequence goes on from JBBMKC010219865.1 coordinate 10,673, forward strand.
TAACAATAATAATAATAATAATAATAATAATAATAATAATAATAATAATAATAATAATAATTTAAAATTTAATATCAAGATTAAACAAATAAATTATTTTTTGGGATTTTAATTAAATTTAAAAATTTCTCCGTTGCATTTTTTATCAACTAAATTCCATTGTAAAATATTTTTCGAAAAATAAAAATCAATATTATAATAAAAAAGATAATTTCGATAAAGAAATTGAGATGGTAAATGTTAAAAAGGAAATTGTATTGTTCGTGATTACAAGTTGAAACCATTACAAAAACATTCCAATGGATCGGAGATCAATATTTGCTGGTTTTTGGATGTTTTATTTACAACTTATACCCATTCGAAACGGCGCTTATTCGTTTCCGTATTAGATCTTTCGTTAAAGCCTATTTTATTCATCAGTTTCCTATTTCAGAATCTGTGACTATGAAGAAATTCTTATCACTACAAATCCCCCATCTGATGGATTGCATAATTAACAATGTCAACTAAAATAAATTTATCAGAATTTCTTAAGTCGAAAAAAAATTTATTAATTTTTTGCAACATTTGAAGAATTACTCAAATAAATGAGTTTATTATTAACTCGCCAGGGAAAATTTTGCCCCTGAAATTGTTGAACTAGTAACAATTTTCGATGGAAAAATTACCCAAATTATCAACGGCAGCTTTTTATTACTAAGAAATTTTCCATGGGTATCAAATCATCTTGTATGAAAAAAAAAACAATCAATATCGAAAAATATTGAACTTATTTTGTTTAAATTGATGATGTCTTTGACTGTAAATGGAAAACAGTCCGTAATTATTTGTTACTTAAATTAGTAAATTTGATTCTAAATATTCATTCATAATATTTATTACGATAGACCAAATGATAAACATCAAGTCGACGGGAAAAAGATCATCAGAAATCATAAACTTTGAATGACCACCAGAACAGAGTCATATGTCAGTCTAGGAAGATAAAATTCTGATATTTTCAACCATCTATCTGGCCATCCGCTACAAGTCAAGGTACAGCTTTGAACACTTTTTCTTAGTCTTGAGAGAGGAAAATTTGAAAAAGAGAAACATAATTACTGAAAAGATTTTATACCCTTAGCTATTACTACACTCAGAGCTAAATGAAATCCATTCGGAGTATATTATGAACGACAAATAACGATAAGCTCCTTCACCATAACTCCTCTCGATAAAAAAAGATTTATTCTTAAACTCCATGTACTGATATACTTGCTATATACACTATAAGAATGAATATTATAGTGTATCGTAACCATTTGATTTTAAGATGCTTAAGGAATCCGAATTTCATAGAAATCATTAATTGAAGTCCACAAAAATGGTTTCACACACTTCAATTTTTGTGTGACTGAATGCATTGACATTTTCGAAGAGATTAAAACGAACGATAACAATTTTGCAAACCGAGGATCGACTCTTACAGATAGAAAAGACAAAAACTGAATTTTAAATGAACATAAAAACCTCAATACATAATAATCATATTTTTGGGGTTCCACTACAACTTTTTAAATTATTACATATATATACAGTTTGGTCCAACGAATTGTCCACCCCTTTAAAAAATCCACAAATTTGTAATTTTGGTAATAAAAGTTAA
>JBBMKC010219876.1:0-12316 GCA_037834085.1 Bipalium vagum
TAAAGTTTTTATAAAAATTACAATCAATAAAAAGTTTTTATTGTCTATTCATGCACACAATAAAGTTTTGGGATCACTCAATAAAGTTAAAGTTGATTGATACACTTTAGGATGGCTTTGATGATTGGGCTCCGGATGATTGAACTTCTCGTAGTCTCCACAAGATCATACTCCTGTATGGACTATGGATTCTTAGAATTCTTCGCCGGGAGAGTTAAGAATGACGGCGATTTCGAAACTTAAGCTACAATGTGCTCAATGTACAAAGGAGTACCAAGTCCGGTAACTAAATTGCCTTAATCATGTCAAGCACATGATTAGAGCACATCAATTCAAACCCAAGGCTGATACCATGTGCCAGTGCTTATGTGGGATGATCCTTAACAGAAATTTTTTTTCCATCATTTGAAATCACACAATGATACACCCTATAGCACGCCATCTTCTTTCACCACCCTGTTACTAGAAATGGTAATTACTGAAAAGGATGAGAATATGGAATGACTTGGAGGAATGGAAATAGAAGTCTTCATCCGGATCAACTTAGAAGATGCTGACAACATCACCTATGTACAACCTGGACCGGCCACAGCCTTGATACAAAACAAGCTCGGAGAATTCTATCGTCTATTTTCTTTTGCTAGTCTTTTTGACTGGCAAAAAGTAGTCTGTCCAGTCCATTGGAATGTGGAGCACTGGTTGATTTTTCTGGCCGATAAATCTTCTGGTGCTGGATATCTACTGGACTCCATGACAAGAAACTGTCATGATTGTGAGTGGGAACTATTAGAGGTATTGACGAAAGTGATAAAATATCTCAGCTGTTCCCAACAAAATCTCAGGCTAGAGACCAGCATCCTCCAAAAGGTTTTGCCTAGGCAAATCAATAATGAAGATTTTGGGTTTTTCAAAATTGAAAATGAATTTAAATTGATTAGATTAAATTAATTGAATCGCTCTATAGAGAAGTGACGACTGTCTATCAGTGTGGTTCAACTACTACTGATATTATCCCTGTTTTGAAAGTGGTCAAACAGAGATGCCCTTTATCTGTGTTAATTTTTTTCAACTTTATCCTAGAGATGTTCTTTAATAGAGCGAATCAACTGGAGATTTTCGACCAAAAATCCCAGGATTGGCATATACACTGATGATCAAGTGTCCTTTGCTAGATCAACCAATGAACTCCAATTAATATTGGATAAGGTAATCGGTGCTTTGAATAAAGTGCACATAAAACTTGTACCACAGAAATATGGATATTTTAATACTGATCCCATTCCTGGAAATGGTGTAAAAATATATGGGGAGCAAGTCCCAGTAGTCGATGACCCCAACCAATATCTTTAACTTGGAGTGCCTCAAGGCCAATGTAAAAGAATGGGAAGGGGCAATATCCTGAACGGAGTCTTGGAAGATTTCCAGTTGGTAATCAAATCCCATCTCCACCTAGCTTAGAAAATAGAATTTTTCAAAATATTCTTACATTCTAGGCTTCCATTCCACTTTAGAAATTGAGTGGTGGATATCCTAACACTGTCATCGCCTTCGTCTAGACTGATATATCCATAAACTTTTCTTCTAACAAAACACAGTTTATAAATCCGTTAAATGCAGAATGTTTTTCAAAATGTAGAGTTACAACTGCTCAATTAATACATAAATTCTCAGCTTGATCTTTTAAATCAAGACAAAATATAGAATGTAAATTTTGAAATTATAATAAACTTTATTGAGGATCATTATTAAAATATTTAAATGGTTTTACATAATTCAAATATGTTAAATGATTTTTACCTTTTTCAAACTTAGTTGGATTCATAGGATAATAAGAATTGTTAACTTGAGCTCTTAAGGATTTAATTTCATCTTCTTTAACAAACTATTATTATTTTTAAAATCAAAATCTGATTCTCTAAAAGCTATAAAAATATAAATCGGTTAATTAGGAATATTATATAATTATAAAGTTTGTGTTGTACCTTCTGTTAAATTTCTTTGCTCACAATATCTAGTTAGAAAATTGATATTTATAAATTTTCCATCATCTATTCTACTTAAAAGATTTAATTCAGATATAGGATTTAAAGTTAATTCAAGAATATGCAAAGCATCTCCATTTGTTCTATAAAGTATTTCTTTATCAATATCAACTGATCTTGTAAAATTTAATTCTCATTACATGTTTAAAATTACTCTTATAAAATTGTAAAATTCAAACATTAATTTTAAAGGAAACATTCCTGTAATCATTTTTTGTATAATTCTTTTCTATTTTTATACCCTTTATTATCAACTTTATTTTTATCAGGAATCCATCCAAATAACTCCATTATTATTTTGATTACTAAACATTATAAAATTTATAATAGAATTTGATACTCCCAAATATTCAATTGTTTCTACTTTTGTTGAACTTAATTTTAAAATTGCATTTGAGAATAAATATGGAAAGAAATTATTCTCTAATGTTAAATCGTCATTAGATTCTAACTTCTCTATTTTAATTTATAAAAACCGGTTAAAATTCCGTTCTCATACCCTCAGAGTCACTTTTGTTTATCTATTTTAAATAGATAATTATGTAACTAAGGAGTAATTTTAAATAATTTACGAAAATTTAGTACAATTTATGTTTAATAAAATCTACGAAGTAAATAATTGTAAACTTTATTAATAAAATGCAGTAATTTTAAATAACTAAAATTAAATCTCACTTTGGGGGTGCAAGAACGGTAAAAAATCCTTTAAAATTAAACAGACGACAATATTTTCGTGATTTTAAAAAGCTGTTATTTTTGTAATTGAAATAAAATGATGATTTTCGTGATTATAATAAAAGCTTGCTTTTTAAAATTTTTTTAAAGATTTATTAAAATGAGAATAATGTATAATTCTTACATTTCTTAATAATTTCTTTCCATATTTATTCTTATATGCTTAACCAAATTGAGAATGTATTCTCAAAGGTTAAAGCATATGTGAGGAGTCAGAAGTGAGTCTTGTTGATTTAATACACCAAGGAATGAATACAATATCACTGATTGTGGAGGATATGTCATGAAAATGATCCGCAATTTATCAATTGCAGTCTCTGGTCAGCCAATGCCTATGGATTAAAAATTTTATCCCTATTATGTTTATTAATAAATCTATCCGTTTGTTTCTTTCATTGGTTATTAGTTTAATAAAAAATGAAAAGAGTTTAATTCAAAATGAATAAAGTTTAATTCAAAATGAAAAGGTTTAATTCAATATGAAAAAGGTTTAATTTAAATTGAAAATGGTATATAAAATTTTCAAATTGTTTTAAGTCATCAATATTATTTCCAGTTTCTTTAATTTCTACTTGAACCATATTATGTAATTTCATAGTATTTCTTCTTGAATTGGATCACCTCTTCTAATATATCTCATTCTATTATCTCTTTCTCCAAAATAAAAATAGTTTTTATTTGTTTCATTATTGTAAGTTAAAGAAGTTATTACTGATCTAGCTAAACAAATTGTATCATTTTTTTGAATTATGTTAACTGAAATTTTGAATTATTAGATTTTTAGAAATATTACCACTATAACTAACATAGTTTCTTCCTTTTCCTGTTGGTTTTGATAAGATCAGAAATTCAAAAGTTACATCTTCTATATATGGTGAATGGGAGATGACTTCGATGCCTTGCAGTTCCTTAATTTTCCGCTTCTTATTCGTGATGTATGAGCTGAGACATTATCATGCTATAGCAGTGGTCTACCGCGATTCAACAATGCTGGGTAATGTGTGCTCAAAGTATCGTAAACTCGCTTTGTTGTTCAATAGTTCGACCATCCGGAACAAGTTCCCCGTGCACAGAACACTGATAATTCCATTAAACGCACAGCATCACTTTCTTTTCGAAGCGATCTGGTGAAACTACTTGCTGAGTGCTGACCAGGCAGAAGCTACAGCTACCTCAACTAAAATTACGAAAGAAAACCCACTTTTCATCTCCTGTAATAATGCTCCTCCAAAAACGGTTGTCTTTAGGATTCTGGAGTAATTCGTGGCAAAGATCAACTCGATGCTTGGCTTGATTATTTGTCAATTCGTGAGGAACTCGGAATAGATTTAGATTTACAAAACCAGATGACGATGGTGCTTTGAGAATGCTTAAGCTTCTCTGACAGCCTTCGGTGCTTGTATTTGGCTGCTGCTTGTTCACTCTTCCTGGTTCACCACCAATGGTCGAACTGAACGTTCCTGATCTTCAAGACCGGTATCTTCCTGATTAAAGTGACGAAACCACCACTGAGCCGTATTTTCCTTGAGCTTATCATTGCCTTCCACGCCGTAAATTTCCCGAGTCGCAGCTGCCGCTGAAAAACCTTTTTTCGAATAATGACGTAATAGGATCCGAATTACTGCTTCTTCTTCAATCATTCTAACTGTAAAAATAAGTGAATGGAATTTTATAAGTTCACCTTTAAAGTGTAATTACATTCTCCTTTTCAAGGGCTTTAAAATGATACCAAATATTTCATAAATATTGTTATAAAATGATATGGTAAAACAAGAACTTTAAATAACTAAAAACATGAATAACTTTTTACTCAACCTGATACAATAACATATTGTATAATATTATATACATGCATAAGCTATAGCCTAAGAGTAATTGTAGTACAACTAAATAATTTTAACTTTCAAGAAATGCAAAATATCTTTCATTAACGAAGTTGTACTGTGACAAATATTAAATCGAAATTCATTGAAAGGAGATATTAATAGGCCAAGGTTACATCTCATAACTAACTCTGCTTTCTTAAAATATTCAATAACCAATCTCATTAAAATTAATTTCAACTGAAATGAATATACATCAACATATACCCATAAACATATTCACATACTTTGTGCCATGAAAATATAATAAAATTCTAATTAATTTTAATTAACTCAATATTTTTTATCAAAAAATCAAGAGTAGTATAATATATCAAAATCATTCACCCAGAAGTTGATTGGACCAATACCCAGGAGCAGCAGGCTTTTATTGACAATAATGGATATGTAACCAAGTGTTTCAGTGTTTCCTTCATAATATTGTAAAAGTACAAATTCTTTATTCAGAACTTTTTTCTTCAATTGTAGTCTAACATTAATATTAATAAATTTTGTTTTGTTCAAGGTGTTCTTTTTGTTAGTACTATAAAGATCTACATTAAATTTAAGTTGTTTATCAAAAATCTTTAGCAAAAATAGTATTTTTAATGCGGTACGAATACCGTAAGGACCCACTGTACAAATTAAATACAGAAAATAATACTGTGATTTGCTTAATTTTAAAATTATAATATTAATTTAAAATTTTATTATTATTATTATTATTATTATTATTATTATTATTATTATTATTATATATTTTATTATATATTAACTAAATATTAATTAATCGATCGTAAGTATTTTTGACTATTTATGAAAGTTTTAAAATCAATTGATTTTCAGTCTTCAGGATTGTAGATGGCTTTGTAATTCCTTTTTGTTGATGGCAAATCGAGAAAATCCTGATATAGAAGGTGAGATTAAGTTGGTTAGTCTTTATTACAAAGACAATGCAAAATACCTTTGGTTTTCCACATTTGTTATCGCTATGTCAGGCTATAAAGTTATATATACATATGCCCATAAAGTAGCTGCAGTGATACCTGAGTCGAATATGTTGTTACTTTTCGGCATGGGTGTCGGACTTTTAATGAACTGGTTTCACAAAGATTTTGCAGAGCAGGTAAAGGATGTTTTTTCTATTAACGCGGAAATATTTTTCCATGTTTTACTGCCTCCAATTATTTTGGAGTCATCTTTCTGCATATATCATAAAACTTTTGCATCAAATATTGTTGGGGTTTTAGTTTTCGCAGTTATAGCCACCGTGCTCAATTTCTTTTTCATTGGACTTGGCTTGACCACAATTGCACATTTAAAAGCCATACAGTTGAGTACACCTCATGTCAATAAAAGTACGTTTTGGGTGTTTTCTTCACTGATTGTAGCAGTGGATCCAGTTGCTGTTTTGGCCATTTTTCAAGAAATTCAAGTCGATAATAATCTATATTATTTAGTTTTTGGAGAATCTCTGTTAAACGATGGAGTGAGTGTCGTCTTATATGAAGTAATGACCGTTTTGAGTACATTTGATACAATTACTATTAATGAAATTGTACGTGCTTTCTTGGCCTTCTTTTTCGTGGGTATTGGTGGCGGACTGATTGGTTGTGTGATTAGTATACTCACATGTATTATAACGCGTTTCACCTTCAAGACGCCACTGACCGAACCGTTATTTGTCATATTTTTTGGTTACTTATCATATCTGATAGCAAATCTGATAAAATGGTCGGGAATAATCAGCATGATTGTTTATGGGGTTTTTCAAGCAACCTATGGATTTCAAAATATTACCCAAAAATCGTTAATTCTCATTAAACGCCTTTCGAAAGTCTTGTCGAATCTTAGTGAGGCCATAATTTTTTTAAGCTTAGGAGTTTCAGTAACAAATGTCAATATGAATTTCATGTCCACATTTACATTTTGGAGTCTCTTCCTCTGCCTCTATGGACGATTTATATTTACCCTTCTTCTGTCTTCTTTTATCAATTATTTCGAGTTCAACATCCGTAAGATTGCTTGGAATGAGCAATTCATCATCGCCTACGGAGGTTTGAGGGGTGGAATTGCGTACTGCTTAGCTGCTTTAATCGAGCCAACTTTACCTATTAGTAGACTTGAAATTCAAGAAACAACTATTTTCATAACTATTTTCACGATTTTTTTCATGGGTACTACTATGAGGCCTTTGGTGAGAATGCTTAATATTAAAATAGCTAAGCCTGATGAATTGAGCCTGTTCGTTCAAATTTCAGAATCTGCAATCGATCATTTACTGGCCGGAATGGAAGAGGTGATTGGAATGAAAGGCCGGAATTCTCTTCACGAATTCATGACCAATATTGATGAACTTTATATAAAACCTTTTCTGCAAAGAGATCCATTGGGCCGAGAAGAGAAAATAATGAAGGTATTTGAGAAAATGAACTTAACTATACACATGGCAACAACCTCTGCAGCCGGAACTCAAATGTCTGCATATTATCTCAAAAAATTAAAGCCCCAAATACGTCAATGGACCATGGAAAATTTTGCCCGACCAGAAACTTACACAAGCATGCACGGGTCTATAAATTTAAAGCCACTTGAACCCAACAAAACGACTCCTCACCATAAAAATATTAAAATAGTTGATAATCCCACTTTCACTAATCTTTTTTCACAGCATCGATCCAGTGATATCCACGTGGATCATTCACGATTTGCCCATCGTATGTCTGCAATGCTATATCGGAAACGCCGGTCAATTGCTCTAGGAGTTCCAAAGGATTTTACGACTCGCAACATTTCAACATTGTCAAGATTTACTAATGAAAGTGAAACTGATATGTTGACACTGGAATTTAAACGGAAAAGGCATTAGCATCGTATATTACTTTACCAATTATTATAACAGGACACAATTTAATGTATTATTAAATTTAATTTTTTTAACTTCAGTTTTATTAAATGTGAATATGAAATTAATTTTGTGAAATTTAGTAATTACAGGGTTTTCCAAAATATTTAATCCTCTTATTGAAAATAATTAATCCTATTGTATTTTAATTATTTTTAGAAACACTTTGTTTAAAAAATCTATTTAAAAAATAAAATAATAATAATAATAATAATAATAAAAAATAATAATAATAAAAAATAATAATAATAATACTAATAATAATAAATAATAATAATAATAATAATAATAATAATAATAAGAATAATAAATAAGAGTAAATATCAAAATGAATTCAATAAGAAGCGATTGTGTAGTTTGAAAATTTTAATTATTTAAAAAATGTTAAGATATTGATTTATTTTTATGCAATTATTTTACTATTTAAAGTAATTTTTATTTATTTTTTAAAATGGACTATAATATGGGATAATTATTGAACAAAGGGATACTATACCGTTATCAAGGATTAGACATCTTTAAAAAAGCAGCGTCATAAATACTTCTTGACGTATGTTTCAAACAATACTGTACTAATACCATGCATTGATCGGTATTTAGTCTAGAAATTAATCTGTGCCTTTGATGGTATAAATGTATAAAATTCGATAGTTGGGGTCTGTAAAATGCAATTAATGATTGACAACATGATTTTGGAGTTGATGTGGTCAACCAGCTATAATAAACTTAAAATTACTAAATTTATTTAAAATTTTATGAAGTTAATAAAAATAAATATATATTTAAACTAAAGGTGGTCTTTTATGATTTTCGAAAAAATTTGAAAAAAATAGAAAAAAGCAAAAAACATGAAAAAAGTACTAAAAACGGAAAAAATGGTAATCCGATTTTGTCGATTTATGTAAAATTGAAGGGAATTTTATGAAGATTAATATTATGCTATTATTATATTTTTAAAACTACTTTTGTCTAACTTTATTTTTTTAATTTAATCAGAATAACCAAAAGTAAATTTTGTGTTTCCATCATTTAAAATAATTCTTTTGTCAACAAATTATGTACAAATTGTTTATTTGATTTTAATCTATAATTATCAGAAATAAATCATTATTTTTATAAAACTATCATAATGATCCTATTTAAATTTATTTTGTTTTGCTTTTAATTTTACTATTGAATTTTCATTTGTTTTATAACAATAATATTTTCATTTTAAAAATATTGCTTCTTTTATAAATTTCTTTTCTTCTTCTAGTTTATCTTTAAATTAGTGTAAATCAGTATGGTGAATATATTCTTTAAATTTTGAAACTTTTTTTTCTAAAGAAGAATCAAAAGGAATTTTTATTTCCAAGAACATACAGTTCGTATTAGTATATTTTCCATTTATCTAAATAATATCAATTAGAATAGATTTTTTAAATATCAAAGTTTAATATGATCATCATATATAAAATTGCGATTAAAATCACGATATGTAATAAATATTGAAAATAATGATAATAAATGTTTTATTTATTCTGTAATTGCTTATTTACATCCAGCAATGGATCATAGCAATATAGTTAATAATTATACTCCATATATGAATGATTTAAATTTAAATTATATAAATTTTCCTTTGAAAAATTTAATAAAGAAAATAATATTTCAGTAAATTTATTTGAATTATCCAAAAAGATTACAAATAAAAATAAAATAATATTACCAATTCATCGTGAACTACTATAGAATATAGAAAATGTAATTTATTATTATATAAAAATCATTATTGTCTGATGTAGAAATATTCATATGTTTGCTAATCCAAAATTTAATAAACATTATATTTGTTTAAACTGTTGGAATTCTTATCGTTCAGAAAATTTATTAAAAGAACAAATAAGTATTTGTCAAGAATTTAAGAATCAAAAGCAACATTTCATAAAGATGAATATTGTCAATTTAATAATTGCTATTTAAAAATTGAATTCCATTTATATATATTATATATATTATAATATTATATGGTGCTTTTGAAACTTTGAATGTTATTGAGGAAAATTCAGATATAAATCGAAAGCCATTATCAATAGAGATTTATGTTAAATACAATTATCCTGAATTATTTAAATCGATATATTTTCAATTTTATGGAGAAAAAGTTTTAAATAAATTTATTAAAACAATAAATGATATAAATATTCATCTTACTAATATAATAAAAATTACAAGTGAATATTATAAAAGTAAAGTAATAATATTTGAAGATGAAAAAATTAATTATCATAATTCTAATATATGTTTTTATTTTAAAAAGAATTAAATGATTTTAAGGTTCAAGATCATGATCCTTTAAGGAATAAAAGGCGGAATATCTAGTGTTCATGGAAATAGATGTCTTAAATTAAACAATAAAATAACAAGAATTTCATTATTCTTATGAACCGTGTAAATGAAATGAAATTATTAAGAATTTTAACAACTCTTCTTTTTTTAGGGGCTTAAGTTCTTATTTTAAAGAAAGATATTTAAATCTTTCAAGATTAAATATTGATATTTAATTAAATATCTTTCAAGTTAATCTTTAAATCTTATACAATTTGCAAAAGTTAAAAATAATAGAACTTATTCATATTATATGATAGGTGTAAATATTTTAATAATAAAAAGCTAAATTGAAAAGATTAGATCAGGGTCCGCAAGGAGAGACTGATTTAGTAATAAAGATCTAAAAATGGATTTCCCAACTTGAAAAGTTTCATTGTAAAATCCTGCTGCAAAATTTTCATAAGCAATAATATTATGTGTATGCATAAGTTTTAGTCCACTTTTTAATAAACTTAAATGTTATTAAAAAGGTAATATATTTATTTTAATACAACAGGGATTCAAAAATCAACATAATATCCATTATTGGAAATCACTTTTTGCTATCTTTCAGGTAATTGCCGAATCCTGGATCGATAGAAAGATATCAGTTTTGACGCAAGATAATTCTTGACAAATCTCGTATCTGGTCAACATTTTTGTAACGACATCCGGCTAATTCATGTTGCATTGAGCGAAGCAAATGAAAATCTGTAGATGCAAGGTCTGGAGAATAAGTCGCGTAAGGAAGAACTTCCCAGCCTAACTGTAAAATTGTTTCCTGAGTATGTTTCGCTACATGTGGTCTGGCATTGTCATGTAGCAGAACAATGTTACGCGATCCTTGCCCGAAAAAGGTCTTTTTTTTCGATTTGTTTAGCCAAATGCAGCAATTGTTTGCTATAACATTCCGCATTAATGGTTTCACCAGCTTGGATGATCTCATAATGAATGGTTTCTTTCATATCCATCAGATGCAAAGGAGTACTTTTTATTGTGAATATTTGTTTTGACAACTGAAGTAGCTGGCATTCCAGGGTCAACCCACGAATTTTTGCTTTTTGGATTATTGCAATTAATCCAATTTTCATCTCCAGTGATGATTTTCCATAAAGTCTTTTTATTTGTCTAGCAATAAGGGATGCGCATGTTGTTAATCGTCATAAAATATTGATTTTGGAAAGTTCTTGCGGAATCCACTTTTCAGCCTTCTGAATTTTTCCCATCTCGTGTAACCGTCTCCCAACAGTTCTTTGATCAACGGCAAGTTGTTTAGCGAGTTCTGCTTGCGTCTGGGCTGTATTTTCATTCAGTAGCTCTTCCAATTTGGCTGATTCCAATATCTGTGGAGCACCACTACGTGGTTGACAGGTACGTAACATCAAAATTTCCGTCTTTGAATCGATGATACCAGTATTTACATGTACTGTGGGAAATTGCATTATTACCAAGAACAGAACATATTGAGTTAAATGCCTGGGATGCATTTTGCCTTGATCAAATTCATATCTTATGCAACACCGAACGTACAATTTTTCATCTTTCATTTTGAAGACTGATATTTTGGTTTTTATAAAATAACTTAAGTATAAAATTAATATATTTATAAAATTTAATATATTGATTACCAATTTAAAATTTTGCGACAGTTATTTGATAATATTTGGATTAGTAAAACAATGATGAAAAAATGGTTTAAAACTTATGCCTACACCAAATAATATTTACTGAAATTTATTCGAATTATTGATTGTCCCTTTTGTATCTGAAAAAATTTTAGATTATTAAAAATTATAGATTCTCGTCTGCGTAATCTTTCTTACTTAAATCCTTGCCTTATATAATACTCTAAAGCTTCGATTAATTCACCGTGGGGATTAGTCTCCCGAGATCCAAAAAATACCCGATGGGGGATTATTGGAGGGGTTAATAAAAATACAGTAATAAAAACCCAAATAATAAATAAAAAACTAAAAATTATTCAGATATTATCAATTGTTTATATCAAATACATAAGATGACGAATTAATATTTTTTTTGTCGGTTACCGAAGCAGCACATATATCATTTACTAGAAATCTCGATAGATTTGCAGAAAGAATTGACATTTTATTAGCACCAACATGATCAATTGTGAAATGTAAATTATCACCAACAAAAATAGTGTTTTCGTCAAAATTATAAATATTTTTGACTCCAATGTTATATACATTAATCATATTTTTGAAAATAAGGATAAAACTTATACGACGTTAAACAATTTCTTCGAAACTCAAATTACTTAATTGGTTGGCTTTTCTAATTGTCAATTTGTTTCTTTTCAAAAAATTATCTAGCCACCCAATGTGTGGAGATCATCAACCAAGAAGAGGAAGGAATGAGGCTTGGAAAGGCTTGCAGTATCACCGAACATTGTTATGACT
>JBBMKC010219887.1:0-12315 GCA_037834085.1 Bipalium vagum
TTATTATTATTATTATTATTATTATTATTATTATTATTATTATTATTATTATTATTATTATTATTATAAATAAAATACATTATAAATTATAATGAATAATTAATGTACATCTAACCTGGGCAGATATAATATCCATATCAATAAGTGCATAGCAAAATTGACTGTGAATGTAATATGTAGTGGACGTTCTCACAGACTGGCCATTTCTAACCCAATATCCAATCAATACTTCTTGACAACCAAGCTTGGAATAGAAAAATAATCATAGGAAAAATGTGACACAATTTGAATAGTTACCAGCGTATTACACGTTTCTTCAAACCATCTGATCATCTGATCGATATTAATATTTTCCAAAAGTCGACTCAATTGTAAATTGTGATAAACCAATCCTAAAGATACGAAACAGGCCACACTTCTCATCAATGGCAAGTGAAAACTAAGTGGTTTTCTTGTTGGGTGAGGCATTAAGATTGTTTGAAAAGTTCCAAGATTTTCAATGAAGTCCGCTAAAGCTGTTACAAAAATTTGAATCAATGTTAGAGCATTTTCTTTGTCATTCTTAATAATAATTTTCAAGAATTATAAAATGCTGGTCGCCAATCAAATATAACCTTTCCCCGAAAATGATACCACAAATTCCACATAGAATTGGCACTTATTTCTATTTCCATTGTGTACGCATGAAAAAATGCCATTGTTTCATATTCAATATGATTCCCTTCTTTAAGTACGAAAAAATTCATAAACTGAAATTTAATAAGCAATTTAATAGCTTATTTCAATAATAATAATAATAATAATAATCAAAACGTTTTAAATTGTTAATGTTTTGATAAAGTTATTTATAAAAAATCAGTTATAACAGATATGATACATTTCAGAAATGTTAACCTGCATTAATTTCAGAAGCTTCGTCCAGTCTCGCATAAATTTTAGATCAGCAATGAAGCATTCTACAACAGTCTTGTGAGTCACCAAATTAGTCAAATCCGAAATGAGAGGCCAAAATACGTTGTTCTGAATCATTGGCGTTTCGCAATTGATGACAAAATTTTCATTTGAATCCAATGTCTACAAAAATTGATTTCAGCTATATACATCCAATAAAAAATATTAATGGTTCAGAATAGCGAATATTTTTCATTTCTTCATCTTAAGACAATATGATGCTTAAGTTTAATTTTTAAATATAATATTCAATTTAGATTTAAGTTAAAATATCTATTATCAATTTCTAAATACAATATCTTTACAATACAATGTAATTACAAAATTTTTATATTTAAAAATCTGATTCATTATTATTATTATTATAGGATTAATAAAAAAACCATATTCACCATAAAATTCAAAAAACAATTATTTATATTGTTTTGATATTAAGATGAAATGGATAAAAATTGATATATTAATAAATATAAATTTTGTACTAATTAATTATCATTATCACATATTTAACTTTGACTTTCAAATATTACATTATAAGGAAGACATGGCTACTTTCGCATGTTTAATTCAATATCAAGAAAATCTATTGATAAATTAAATGACTTTGGTCTAGGATTTAAATAGGTAAAAATTATTTTAGTAATATCATTTTGATATTCTGTTTATCCACAGTAGAAAAATCAAAATAATAACAATAATATTAATAATAACTATGGCAACCAATTTCAAAAAAGTCAAAATTGAGATTTTAAAAGACAATTAAAAATAAAGTCTATAAATGAATCAAATGCTTCTACAACTATATTATATCCAAGATTTTATAGTCAAAATCAGTCAAAATTAGTAGTTAACTCAAAATTTGTCAATATTAAATATCAATTTAAGCAATATTATTTATTTATTAATTAATTATTAATAAATTATTATAAAAAAATTTTTTAAGTACATTTTGATTTTGATACTGAATAAGATAGAGATCAAGAACAAAAAAGTTCATCTGATAGAAATAAAATAGAATTTTTTAACATCTTATGTCATTTTCTAAAGTTTCCTATAGTTTCTCAATAATTCTTTTACTATGAACCGTTTTAAATGTGTATGCAAAATAAATTTTAGAGTAATTTTTTAATAATCTGTGGTTTTACATATTTGAAAATATGATTTCAAAAAGCATTCGTTGAACTTAGAGTTGAACTAAAATTTTGTTCTTGACTTGCACATTGAAGATAAGGAAATTACATTACATAACATTTTCCATAAAAGAATTTATCAAAATTTTACTACATATAATATTAAGTATTTATGTCTAAAACTATATTTTTAAATAATATAATTATTTCAAGTGATATTTTAATTATTGGTATTATTATCTATTATTATTTGCATACTTATTATTAATTTTGCATATTATAAAATAGCCTTTTGATAAGTAATTTTTTTAGAATCTTAATAATTAAATTTTTTTGAACCAACATAAAGTAATTTAAAGGAAAGTTACTGAAATTCTTTAGCATATTTTATAATAATTAATGTAAAAAATTTTTAAAGTTCAGATAGACACGCGATATACATTTAAATGTTATCAAATTTTATATGAACATTAATTATTGAGTTAATAGAATATAATGCATTAATAATTAATAAGATATGTTATAAGCAAAATTCTGCTAAAAATTAATTATTTCAAAGAACTGGATAAAATGTGGACCTTTGGAAAAATATTAATATTTTCTTAATAAATATTAACAAAAAAAATACAAAGTTGAGAAATATTATAAACAAAAATTGATAAAATGGAATTGATTTATCATTGTGAATGTGGAAAACACAGATTAAGAATTGTAAAAATCAAAATTTGAATTCAGAGTAAGAATATAGAGACATGTTAATACAAATATGTATATTAATTACAAATATTACTATAAATAAAACAGTTATAAGAAAATAGTTAAAAATACAGAAACAGATAAACTCGATAAACTCGAAATATTCTTATTTACATTTTTTTCAAGTATAAGTTTTTAAAAAATTTTTTGAATACACAATTTTTTATTTATACTACTATCTTGATACATGTTTCGATCAAAAGATACTAGTTTTGATTTTTAATTAAATTTTACAAAAAATGAAGTTTTTAATAAATTTGTTATAAAATCAGATTTATTTGACCTGTATAAATCAATTGTTCAATTAAACCTAATTTTATAATACAACAATTTAATCAATTGTGACAAGTTCACTTTCTAAAATAAATAATTAATTGTCAAATTTATATTATAATGCTAAAAATTATATTTGAAATATCAAAATGAAATAAGATCAAAGAATAATATTTCAAATGGTAAAAGATTAATTACCGTTAGAGCAGTATCGAACATATTTAACAAGCAATGAACAATAAGGTAATGTAAATCTCGTTCCTTCACCATTTTCAAAGCCAGAACTTCACCCGAAAATAACTGCACAGAAATATGGACTATTCTGTTATTCATATTATATGAAGCATCTTGACCATTTCTAACAGTTTTAGCATGAATTAATATTGTTGAAGCCATTCGAGAATAGTGATTTAAATAGCTGTGTACAAAAACTTCCTGCAATAAGCGAAATATTATGCTGATTTTAAACATAAATTGTAAGTTACTTATGATTATGAAATAGGGGTACCGGATAATACTTTTGAAATAGGTTTTAAGTTTTAAAATTTTTTTACAAATTAATTTATAAAATCGATTTCAGTTTATCTTATTATCACGTATTGAACAAGCTTCAATTTGTAAATTTTCTAAAGATGTTATTATCAAAAAGACTTGTTTTATCAAAAATGTCAAAAAATTATTCAAAAAAGATCATATTGGTAATTTAAAATTCAATATATTATTTTGAACAAGATTTCTACAGAAAATTTCATTTTATTTTGCAGGACATATGATGACCACATTCAATTTCTATTAAAGCATTAAAAAATCGGATTATGATTTAAAAGGCAAACAAATTCAAAGAAACGAAGCCCTTATTAAATAAAAATAACTGCCAAAGACAAAAGCAATATGCCAAAAGATAAAAAATTTGCTCAACAAAAAATTAAATATAATGGGAAAAATATTAAAAGAAAATATGCAAATACTACATCCAAGGAAGAATGTCGAAAGAAAACGAAAACAAATAAAAAAGATGTGGTTCAAAGATAAGAGAATTCTTTCGCATTAAATTATTACAGAAGATGAAAAGTGAATCTATTTGGAGAATTTCAAATAAGAAATTTACCCATGTCACTAATTAAAACAGGTTGAAAGGTTAACTTAATGTAGAAAGAAAATAAATATCTTCATATTATAGGATCAATAAATATTATCTATTATAAACTTCTAAAACCAAGTAAAATCACTAATTTGATCGATACGGAAAAAGAATACTCACGTACCTTTAGAAACTTTAATTCGTGTTTAAGACATTACTTAACAATTAATTATTCACGTGACTTTAACCTATATTGATGTTGTCATCGGTCAGAGAGTTACAGAAATAAAATTTTTATTATTTATTACCAAATATTTTCAATTATTGTTTCTTTTAAGTTCGAATTCATTACGTTACAAATATATTTAAAAATAGCTCAAGTTCAATTATTTAATTTTATCAACTTTCTTTATATATATATATATATATATATATATATATATATATATGGTTTCCATGATACTGTATTTCAAGTCATACATTTTAAATTCATTTTATTAAAAATATGAATAATGAATATTATTATTGTATTAATAAACAACATAAAATTTACACCAGATAGAAATCTATTAGTAATAATTACTTCAAATAAAAAATCATTTTATTTACAATTAAACTTTTTTAAGAGTAAAACTGAAAAATGGATTGATAGACCAGAACAATACATTTATTAAATTTAAAAAGGAGAATTAGGTTTGAAAAAAATTTAAATTTTAAAATGTATTAAATATCGAAAAAAAATAATTAAAAAGTTAATAAATGAAAATATCGAAAAAAACAAATTAATTGTAATCCAAAAGGATAAAAACAAAATTAAAGTATACGATTTATATATAAATAAAAATTATTTGTTTGATTTTTAGAATAAAATATATAGATAATTTAAAAGTAAGTTTAATTTCTTTTTACAATTTAATTTTTTATTAATATTAAATTATTGATACAAAGTGCGGAAAATCTTTCTAATATGGATTCAATTCCAGTTAGTTAGTAATAATGAGGCGTTAAGGAATTTTTATCAATTGGCTACATATTTAGTTCATATATTTATAAGATTATAGATATTTTTCACATTAAATTGTATATTAATTTTATTATTACTACATGTGTGAAAGAAATTATTGTCGAACTGTACTTTATAATCAGAATGGCTGCAGTAAAATTCACGATTTTTTCAGTTACAATTTCCGAACACATTTGCAGGCAACCCAACAAAATTTATGTTAACTACAGACAAAAATTGGTGCATCCTTTGGATTCTGTTTTCTGTTATAGTAACTGTTTTTTCTCAATTGATTAAACAAGAGATCATTAGGACCTAAATCGTAGCTATGCAGTAGGTATAAAACAACATAAAGCCCTTTTCAGCGATTGCATCAATAATTAGGTGAGATATCTGAACTAAACCTTTGTACTGCAAAAGAGCTCTTGATTCTTTCAGTTCCATTTTAGCTTCAAACTTTCTTACAGTACTAACAAGTGAGCAGAAATAGTTCGAATCTATGATTTCGGTCTTGATCACACCTTTTGCATTCAAAAATTCACTATGCATGAAAAATTTTAGATTAAATGTCTTTAAAAGAAACATGCTTTCGTAAAATGAAAAACTTTTTAAAAATATTTAAAAATGAAATGTCTAATTTTAAAAATAGCCTGTCAAGCCCTGTATTAAACAGAAAATTATTTAATAAATTGGTGGTTATGTTTCTTGTTATATAAAAGTATTTTTTTAATTTTTTACAATAACAATTTAAAAACATTATGTTTGTTTATTTAGAATCTGCTTCAAACTTTCCCGTAGACTGTCGATACCCTTGCACTAGAATTCATTTGGTCTTGTGCTTTTTCCAGGTGCTTTCATATCATTGACAATACAAGAAATACCTTGAAATTTGGTTTGAAAATGAACGCAGAAATATGATGGTCCATTAGAGTAAAACTTTGGAGTAGAGTAGAGACTTTGGTTGACGTATTAGGTGAAGATGATTTTCTTTTTTATGACTCAGTGAACTGCTATGGCACAAAGACCATCAGTTTTTCAAGATAAGTTATTGATCGAAAATGGGAAAATTATACTGAATTGATGTTAATGTTCTTTCCTAACTCTATAGATATTTCAGGATGATTCAATTTCAATAGAATAATCAAATTGTTCTCATCAATTAGAGAACAGCTTAGACCTCTATTAAAAAAGAATAATATGCATTTCTGAAAAATTTGTTTTACTAATTTTACAATGTATTTCTTAAAAATTTGACATTAAAAATGTAGTAAAAGATCGAACATTACTACTGGCTTAACCATAAACAAGCTTTCAAATAAATTTGATTTTCAATAATAATAAAACTAGTGTGGTAATAATAATAAAATCAAGAGAAATCATATTACACCTCCTTATTTCGGTTCAGACCACATGCAAAATACAATAGTTAAAAACAAAAAATATACTACTAAAATAACTACCTTATAGGACTCCATTGTCAAAAGACCAATAAGAAATGTGATTAGATTTTCTGGAAATCTTAGTTTCACACAAACAAACATAAATGCATCGACCAAACATTGATGTTGAAGTTGTTGAGAACTGATCTTTCCTTCTGTAAAAATAAAAGATGACACGATTATTATTAGAGAACGTAATAAAATTTCAAAAATGCTGAACAGCTGTTATTTTATGTTAACTTTCAGAAAGCAAATTCTTCATTGATTCAAATTATAAAAACTGAAACCAAAGAGAAAAATAATCGTAAAAATAACCTAGTTATAAATGATTCTAATAAATTCATAACCGATTTAAATTGCACTTAAGATTGAACTAGTTTCAGGAAAAATAATTTTTAGCTTAAATTAAATTAAATAGGTTAAGAGCCTCTATATTTAGGTTAAAAATTTCATAATGGCAAAAGGGCTTCAAATGAATTATTTACATTTGGATTAAGCAGTGACTGAATTTATTCAACCAAAAATTAGTCTAATTTAACAATCTTCACTTGACATCAGAAATATCATCACTAAACCTAATTTAAAATGGCCTACTTAAATGATTATGTAAGAATTAATTTAAAGTTTAATAGTAATTACTGATTAGTATTTATAAAAATGAAATATTTCAGAAAAAGTTAATCTTTTGTCAACAAATTTAAGCAGTTTTATGAAGTCGAAAAGGTTTTCTAACAAAAAGTTAATCAATTACATATCCACATAATCTAAAACTGGCAGAAATCTGTGCAGAAAATCGTTTATGCCGCTCTCAAAGAATTTCGTTCAATATAAGTTGTCTATGTATTTAAATTAAGATCCTTCTTACGTTATCTACAAGGTTTATCTTTGAGGCAAATACATTTATTTACCTAAATTTTTGAATTACCCTAGAAATTGTCTAATCCTCAGCATGTATCTCAACAAATACATCGTTGAAATATTTCTCAAGTCTTATCCCGTACTGGATAGTTTCTTCTAAATACATAGAGAATGATGATCCAAAAAAATTAATTTTTTTATAAACTAATATATATTTAATTGATAATTGATTATAATTTTAAGACAACTTCAGATGAGTTTTTAGTAATGCTTATGCACTCAAAATAATCAAGTTATTTTAGTCTCAAATATTCGATGTATACGTTTTTAAGAAAACTTATTCAAGAAAAGTTTTTATCTTTTCATAAAAATATAAAATCAATGGATTGCTAAAATAATTCCCGAAATTTTTTTATTACTTGGGAAAATCGAAATGGTTGGCAATCATATAAAGCTTTATTTCCTGAATATGGAAATGAAGTCCTAACTTGAACAAGCTGTTTAAATTTTGTCCTAGTTTTTTCATTGATTTTTGATGATTACTATTATATTTTATTTTTTTTATTAGTATTATTTTTATAATTACTTTTTAAAATTTTTATTATTATTTATTATTTATTTATTTATTATTATTATTATTTATTTATTATTATTTTATTTTTATTTATATTATTATCATTTTTATTTATATTATTATCATTTTTATTTATATTATTATCATTTTTATTTATATTATTATTAATTTTATTTATTTATATTATTACTTTTATTATTAATCGTAGTAAAATGAAAAAATATCTATTATTATTGAAAATTGACCCAAACCTGGAAATTTAAATTGTGGATCGGCTTTCAGGGCAGTATCATAAATATAAAATTGGTCTGTATCCTTGCATTCTAAATTTGATAAAACAGAATTATAATTGACTAAAGTCATAAGATATAAAACCTGAAATAAAATTTTTAAAGATTAATTTATCAATCATAATCGCAGCTATTGTTTTTTGGGCTACCCAACCGCATGTTAACAATTCATTTATGAAAGAAAACACTGGTAATAAAACATCTTTTGTGTTTAGCCCGCTATTGCCCATATTGGAAGAATCGTCCATATCAATTCTCTGAATAAGCGACCAGCAAGCAAAGAGACAGCATTCCAAATATATGGGCAAGAGCAATTGCAATCGCATGACAAGATTATCTGGTGGATCGCGTTGTTTACTCAATTTACTTGGTCCATGGTGACGACAATAGCTATTATGATTAGATAACCATATGCAGTGCAAACAGTAAAATCACCCAAATTCTTTCATAACGTATGAATTTCCACAATCACAGGCACCACCTGCTTGACTTTTAAATTTATTAAAATCATGACCAACGTGATTTCCATTATTAAAGCAAGCAGCGCACAATGACATACTTGGTGATAAGCAGCACGTTCTACAACGGTAAGCGAAATAATTTGTCGTCCATACTAAGCCACAAGTAGCAGAGAAATCGTATGATTTTACTAGATAAAATTTCGATTATTTTTATTTAAATAATGTTGAGTACATTTTGCTTTGTATTGATCAAAATTACCATCTTCACCACCTATGTAAGCTTTGGCAAATTCAATTAATCTTTGATTTATGCTATCATTAATAGGTTGGCTATCGGAGTAGTAAAAACAATTAAGCTTAAATATTTTTAATAAATCCTCAGATGTGGTTTGTGATGCCCACCCATCTTTTGACAGAAAATTTCTAATATCATCATCAAAATGTGCTATGGATAAATTCAATATATCCACATGAGTCATAATATTATAATTTTTTATATTATATTAACATCATTTGAATAATACAAGTAAATTGTTAACAGCATACAAATATAAACAAATATGGATTTTCTGAATATTCTTTTTATTTATCTAAGTTACAAATTGAAAGATTTTAAGAAAATTGAAGCTCTTTTCAAATTTTCGTACAAAAACAATTTTTTATTAAGTATTTATTAAAATAATATAATATGACTTAAAATATTAAGATCTGTCGAAAATTAAACAAACTAAATTTTAAAGGCGCGTATGATAAAATTAAGACATCTAAATATTTATATCATTTGGTGCTACTTTAAATATTTTCTTAATAATGCATTAAAAATATTCTAATTTTCATTAGTTGCTTAATTTCGTTTAGAATATTAGAAATTAGTGTTACAGTAAACATCAGATTACTCAATAATTCGTTTAACTAGAAATATTTCTCCGACCCCAGAAAAATGACCTACCTAGTAACGTATAAAATATTCGGATTTTAACCCCTTTGCGATGAAAATGAAATAGAGATTTATACCACAAAATATGAAGATCATCGGACCTGGGTTATATTTAATCATTATTTTCGAAAAGAATTAAAAGATTCAATTTTAAATAGATTAATTTTAATTAGGATATTTTATCCAAAAAAAATTTTTCAAAACTTATTTTTAAAAATGTCTCATGAAAACTTGTATTTTTATGTAAATATGAATTAATACAACAACTAATTTTGATTTCATGGATATCGCTGATGATTTAGAAATGCGAGATGGAGTCTCTAATACCAAAGGTATTCAAAATGGAGTTTCTAACGCCTTTGGCATGATAGTTCAATAAAATTTTATCACCATCCAAATTTACCTTCAATTTTTAGAATTTTAATTACTGGTCCTTCTGGTTCTGGGAAAAAATTATTATAAAATATATTATTGCGCACCAAAGGGGCTAACAATGAGGTTGTGCAAACCAAAAGTTCTACAAGAAGTTCCACGTTTTCAAAACCAAATTACTTAGATTACTATAATCTTATTATTTTTCTAAAACTGCTTTTCTTTAACCAGAATTTAAATATATAACAGATTGTTTGATTATGGATTATCAAAGGGAGATGTTTATAAAGTGTTTAAAAATAAAGTAAAACCAAAGTTTAACTAGAAAGCCGATTTCGATTTTAAAACTAAAAAAATTAAAGTAACTTTAAGTGATAAAGCAAATGAAATTCAACCACCAGATAAATTAGACAAAAATCTAATTTTTTTGATGACGTAATTAATGAAAAAAATCAACATATTATGGAAATGTATTTTTACAAGAGGAAAATATAATAAATGTTCTGATATTTATTTAAATCAATCATTTTTGATTTACCTTTAGGAAATATAAGAAATAATTCAAATGTTTTAATTTTATTTAAAATTTTTAAATCTAATAAATCACAAATTTATTCAAAAATGTAAGCTCATTTTATTGAAAAAGAAGAATTTGAATAATTGTTTAATTTTAATATTAAAGAAAAATTAAAATATCTATTTATAAATTTAGATGATGAAAAGATCAAACCTTCGGCATTTTGAGCTTCGCTCGTTAATGCCAAGAGCATTCGAATGACCTTGTGTTTTTAAGATATTCCAAAATTTTCAAATTGGGAATTTTTAAATTTTATTTCTTCAAAAATGCAGATTGAAAATTCGTCTTCGTTTAGACAAAAACTTTTATAATCAAGGTCTAACTAATAAAAAAATATGATTATTTGGAAATTTCCTTAAATCCTACAACAGCAATAAATTTAAATAGAAATGGAAATTTAACTTTTTCATTATTACAAACTGCAAATACTTTATTAATTAGTGAAGCTTATTTGGTTTTTGAATTTAAAATAGAGAAGTTAGAAGCTAATGAAGATTTAACATTAGAGAATAATTTATTTTCATATTTATTCTCAAATGCAATTTTAAAACTAGGTTCATCAGAAGTAGAAAAAATTGAATATATTTAGGAGTATCAAATACTATTACAAATTTTATAATGTTTAATAATGAAAATAATAATGGAGAGTTATTTGGATGGATTCCTGATAAAAATAAAGTTGATAGTAAAGGCTATAAAAATAAAAAAGAATTATACAAAGAAAAAAGTTTACAGGAATGTTTCCTTTAAAATTAATGTTTGGATTTTTACAATTTTATAAAAGAGTAATTTTAAGCATGCAAGGGGAATTAAATTTTACAAGAGTTCATATTGATAAAGAAATATTTTATAAAACTAGAGATGCTAAAATAAAATTAAATAATCTTATTTTGTATTTTCCTGAATTAACTTTTAATCCTTCATCTGGATTAAACCTTTTAAATAGAATAGATGATGGAAAATCTATAAATGTAAATTTTTTAACTAGTTATTGTAAGCAAAGAAATTTAAAAGAAGATACAACACAAACTTTACAATTATATAATATTCCTAATAAACCGAATTATATTTTATAGCTTTCAGAGTATCAGATTTTATTTCTAAGCAAGATAACACTAAATCTTTAAAAATTTGAAAAAGGTAAAAATCATTTAACATTGTTAAGATCCTAAGTGGGTGGTTAAAATGATGTTAGAAGTCGGAGCTTGAGCTTAGCTTAGGTCTCAACGGTTGAAGGTTGTGTTTGTTTATTTGAATTAACTGAGATAACGAAATCGGTTTAATACGTTTATTGAACTTGAAATAAAAATTAATATTGCGTTACAAATAAGTGATAACAATTCTGACCGATTTGAAATTTATTAATTAAGGTTATTATTTATAAAAATCCTCTCGTTCTTAGGCTCAGAGGTCCTCAGTTAAGAAAAACAATTATATTTCACCGCCCTACTTAGCGTGTGAAATATGAATAAAAAAGAAACAAAAATTATAACTAAAGAAAAAGGTCTCAAAAAATTATTTGATGCTCAGGTTCTGGCCTGAGAATTTATTTAATATTATTTTCTACAAACTATGTCTTGTCTGACAAGACACGCTTGGTTAATTATATGAAA
>JBBMKC010219898.1:0-12314 GCA_037834085.1 Bipalium vagum
TTTTGACAGACTCCTGGTTATTGAATTTTTTCCCGTTCAAGAAATTCTGTAGCGACCGAAATAAATGGTAATCGGTAAGTGCCAAATCCGGTGAGGACGGAGGATGAGGCAAAACATCCCACCCTAAAGCCAATAATTTGTTCCGGGTGGCCAATGAGACATGAGGTCTGGCATTGTCATGTTGGTAAACTAAGCAATTGCGATTTGCTAATTTTGGCCGCTTTTCGTGGATTGCGTCGTTTTGGCATACGAGTTTTGATAAGGCATCAACTCCATACACTTTGCATAATTTTGTATGTACCGCCGCGACTTTTTTTTTGACAAATAATATAATATTTATATAAATAATATATAACTTACCTTTCTTAAAATAATATAGCAAGATATGGCAAAAATGTATATTTTTACCATCTATATTGTAAATTCAATTTCCGCTAACAAGATTTAATTATTAAAACAACAATTGAAATAAGATATTTTTAATATATTAGTTTGAAAAATTTGTATATTAAAAGCGCACGAACTTAGTTGCCAACCAAATATTTAAAGAAAACGGGAGTAAACCAAATTTACTCCCTATACATGTATTTTGTTATAGTTCAATAAAATTTCCTTATTGATATTTCTTTCAATATTTCAGAATAATACAATCATAAATTTGGCATTAAAGAATAAACTTTCATATCTAAAATATTTTAAATATCTAAAAACATAATAAAATAATTATTTCTAAAATGACCTTCGGTTTGACTCATATAAACAAAACTGGAACAAACCGAATTTCAACCCATTTATAGAAATGATATGACACTATTTTTCATTTTCAGCAATGGTTTAATTATATTCTAACCACGCCAGCCATAGGTATAAATGATAGATCCTTCTTTCACATGCTTCGTAATGACATTGAGCAATGTTTCTGTATTTTGTTTCTCTATTATTTATCCAAACACCTTCAACGTGGTGTCCGCGATTTTTTTTTCTTTTCCCAAATTTTGACTCATCGATTTCAACTACTATGTCTTGTCCACCGATCTTTGAGTCTTCTTCTGTTAAGGAATCAATTATGATAAGACCGGAAAATTTGTAATTGTTTCCGATGAGTGATGGGTCATGTTTATTATTGTTGTCTGCTGAACTTGGCATATCCAAAGATATGATAGTAACAGAAATTCGTGCGCTTTTAAATCTCTATTTTTCAAAGCAATGTTTCGGAAAATACGAATTTCTTTTTGACATATTTTACTGTAGCACCTATAAGATTTCCTTTTTAGGTTTATGGCTACAATTTGACCACAATCACAGCCGTTGTGAGTTGTAATTATTTGCTTTTCAATTAAGTAATTGATAGCAGATTCTTCGGATAAAAAAATAACAAAAAGATCTAAAATTTTTGGAATTGGTAGATTCATTTTACTAAGATTTAAATATAAATTTTGATAATATAATCTCTATTTAGACTTAAATTGCGAGGTTTTTCAAAAAATATTTTTAAATTTTTAAAAAATCTAAAAATTCACTATGATTAAATTATTATATTTAAACAAAACGGGAGAAAATCAAATTTACTCTAAATTTATTTCATAACAAAAATATTAATTAATGATATTTCCTTTACATATCGTCTGTACCTAAAATTGCTTTATAAATAAAAAATAATTGATTCTTTGTGACTATTTATCTTCAAAAACAGCATTATGTATTCTGTTGACCAATTCATTCCTAACTTTAGGTTGGTAGTCATCATACACAATATCTGAAAACATGGATTGGATATTTATCCTGAAACACATGATAGCCTTTATGATAATTGAGATTGATAATGGGCACAGCAAAGTCATTAAAAAGCGAATGTATTTTTCACTGCCTTGTTTTCCTTCAAATATTTTGATAGCAATTAGACCGTTTGGCAAAGTCATAACCCACACCATAAGTCTTCCTCCTTGACATTGACGTTTCTGACGCGGAGATGTTTTCCCCTTCTTAACATATGTAAACCTATTATTATAAACGTCTTTAAAATATCAATAATTATTTAATACAAGTTGTCAATATCGTCAAGAATGAATCCATAAATATACTTAATAAATGCAGCTCTATCCCAATAAATATTCTGTCCAATTCACTCTAAGACCACAAAATATCTTTTCAACTTATTTTATTAGAAAGTGTAATTTTCTGTGCCATCTATCGGTATTTCATGTCATTTTTAAGCATCCAACTATTTAGTGTTCTCCTGGACACATCTATATTGGTTAACTGCAATAATTTGTTGCATGTAACCTTGTGATGATTATCAGCCTCTTTTGAAAAGATTGATGAGGATGTTTAAATAACATTAAGTACAATAAAAAGCGATAGTGAAGTTCAATTAAATATTAATACTTCAACATCAACTATTTATAGTGTAATTGCAGGATTTTCATATTCATTCAAAAAAGTAACTTTAACTCTAGTACCTAGAAATAATAATAATTTTGAAAAAAGAATACTATATGCTTCGGACTCCATGCTTTCAAACTATGAAAAATTAATTTTTCTTGATGAGACAATAATAATTTAATATTTTTGTATTTAATAAAAAATTTTGAAGTTATTTAACATATTGAAAAGTTATTAAACAATGTGAAAAGTTCTTCGATGGATTTAATTATAATGAAAGTTATGGAGGACACAATTAATTAAATTAGAAAAAAATGAATTAATTATAGTTTTAATATTTATTATTTTTATTTTGAATCAAAAGATATCAAATTAAAAATAGTCATATTTATCATCATAGTCATCACCTTTTACCTTTAAAAACATGACTCGAGACAGAAATATACAAAATTACCAACGAGGAAGGTCAAATGTAAAATAGTAACGACATCGAGGAGGGTAAGAAATAAAGTTTGAAAATAAAGACATTTTCACTTAGGTGAGTCAAGATCACTTCCGTCCAATGTGATTTTTCTAAATGTTAATTTTGTAAGTTCAGAATTCAAACTTTTAATGCTTGAAAATGATTAAATATGATAAAATATTAAATTAATTTTACACTGATGGCATATCGTAATCGGAAAATAAGTATGATACAATATCCATGGATTTAGGATTTATTAATTTTAAAATCATTTCATTTTACATTTGTTTTCCTTTATTAATTAACAATTAATTTTTTAAAATAGTATTGATGATAGATTTTTATTCTTTTGTAATTGAGGGGAAGAGTAAGTGTTCAACTGTTTAATTCTCTGGATAATAATATGTATATATTTTTTAGAATAATCTATTCATTGGAAATGTTTAAAATATGAACTGAAGAAAAGTTTAGTTTTCTTAGTAATTTTTCTCTTATCCTTAAATATTTAGCAATTTATATAATATTAAATATAAATTTAGGATTTCTAGTTCCTTAATTTATAAAATAACATTATATAAAATTAAATACTAAAGATTAAATAAATATTAATTATCGTCTTTTGAATACAAAATGTTTATTTATTTCATTTTAAAATTTATAAATATTTATATATAATTTGTATTTTTAAACATTAAATATTAATTGATTTTTTTATTTTTAATATTCAATATTTTAATAATTTTTAATAATCAATCATTTCAAACTCTAACATTATTTAATTCACATATTTTATCATAATCATTATAATATAATTTTAAATTCTAGATGATTAATTATTATGAAGAAAAAAATGCAGTCTGTAAGCTAAATAGGCTTCCTAAATATTTAATTAAGCGAGAATGGGTTTTTCAAAAAATTCTTCATTGTATTAGTACCCGTAATTCTGCTAGAACATGTGGTTTATTAATATTAGGGGGATCTGGAAGTGGGAAAACAACCATTTGTAGACAACTGACAAGTAGTGTAAAAAGTGAATGTCTAAAAATTGAAAAGTTGAAATCTTTATTGTTAGCTTCTCATTTCTGTTCTGGAAATGATATTGACAGTCTAAATCTGGCTAAATTTGTTTTTGATATCCATCAGTATATATTGAAGTCTGAATATTTTGGTGATATTTACAAGAAGAATATCAATTCTTCAGGTGTAAGCAGTCTGTTTTTATTTGACAATTTGTGCTCTTATCCGGACAAAGCTTTCAAAAATGGAATTTTATTACCCCTACTGAGCTTTCCCCCTCCAAATGAAAATATGTATATCTTAGTTGATTCGATTGATGAGAATCTGTTGTCCAACTACATGAGCGAAAAAATGTCCTATATCCTACATACAGACTCAATTAATAAAAACCGCCAAGGAAGTCGGAACATATCAGACCTGTTATCAGCTCATCACAACTTCTTTCCCGAGTGGCTATCACTGGTTTGCACTTGCCGTAAAGAAAGCGAAATGGTCGTTCGAAAATTTATGGGGTTCCGGAAATTCTATCTGGACGATCTCAGCAAAAGTTACGTAATTCGTGACATTCAGCTCTACATACTCAACCGGATCGACAGGGACGACAATCTGAAGAATATCATCAATTCCGAGACATCGGAATTATTGAATTTGCTGCACATAAAGAGCAATGGGTATATCATCTATCTGGAAATCGTGCTCGACGGTATCGTCGATAATTATCTCAATATTCAGTTTATTAAACAAATTCCGGGCATTTTGTGTGGCCTCTACCTATGGATTTTCGAGACATTTTTCACCAACTTTCAAGATTTCATAACGCTCAAGCACATTTTCAACATCATCCTGTCATCAGTCAAGTCGCTGAGTGACCACGAGATATTTGCAACCATTCTCAATCTCGATGTCGATCTCGAACTATCGTATTTAAAGAGCATTTTGATGAAGGTCAAATATTTCCTTCTGAAATCCGACAGCAACGGTTTCGGCTTCAAGCATAGCAGTCTGCCTGAATGGCTGCTTGACGTGAAGCTGTGCACGCCAAAGTATAAGTGCTCCCTGGTGGACGGCCACGCTTTACTGTCTCTGTTCTACACCTTCATCAGTTCGAAGCTGACTCCTTTGCAGATTCGGTCCTTCATTTATCACATGATCGCTTCGGCGCCCATTTTCAAGTTCAAAGGTTACCACTACGTCGTCTGGTTGCTGTACAGCGATTGTGATTTGGAAATCAAGGGCATTGTGCCGTCTGAAAACTACGCCAGTCTGAACGATTGGAACTGCGACGAAATCTTGAAGAAATTTCTCCAGTTGTTATCCTACTCCAATACCGTTGCTAACAGTAGCAACAAGAGTGTTTATTTATCGTCTTTCGTTTCGTTCTCGAAATATATCGCCAAAATCACTGGCATGTATTCTAAAAAGGTCGAAGGCACCAATATGTATTCGTTCTCCCTCCACGAATCCATTCGGCAGAACAATTACAATACCGTTTCTCAATTGATTCTCAATGGTCTCGATGTGAATTCTGTGAACGAAAATGGCGTGACGGCACTCATGATTGCTGCCCAGCATGGGTACACAAACATCTGCAACTTGCTCCTCAGTTCCGGAGCCTGTCAGCTGATAATCGATAAAGACGGATGGTCGGCCCTCAGACTGTCCATATGGAATGGACATATCGGTTGGTAAATGTTCGAATTTTCTCGTCATTTTTTCACTATCACATTTTTTACGACACATTTCAAAACTATAAAATAAATTAAGAATGTTCTGGGTTGTAATATAATAATTTTCTATTATTTTTTAGAAATATTTTTATCTAAAACATTTATTCCAAACAATTTTTACAATGATAAAAAGTTACTCAATAATATAAACTCTCTCTATTTTTTGAACACTTGGTTCCAGCTTTTCACCAAAACCAGTGATCTATTAGTCTCGAAGAAGTTGTCGATTCAGTTTCTTTATCTGTCCCTTTGCTTAAAGTAATAACCGTCATTTGGTACGAGGACGAAATGGAAGATGGTAATTTGTTGCAGCTAAGTCTGGAGAATTCAGAAGGCGTTGAAGAAGAATTGTGAATTGAAGTTCTTTAACACACTGACTATTGGGCTAATTATTCCTGTCGTTGAAACTAACCAGATGTATATTTGCTGGGTGGTAACATATATAGCTGTTATTGTTAGCAGTTCTAAATAACTCTTTTCTGAGATGGCGAGTCATATTTATAAAACTATAAAGAAAAACAAAAACGGTACGCATCCATGACCGTTCACTGTGTTCCAAGAACTTCACGATGTCTGATATTCTTTCATTTCCAGCAAACAGACATCACCATCCTCATTGGGTTCATTATAGGCTTCCACTGCTCTAAGAGATCTGTGATTTTTTTTCGAATAATAATTTCATGGCTTATCTACTTTCTTTTCGGAAGTTGTTCGATTTCGTTTCATTTTATCGGTGAGATTTTATGAAATCTTTTGAGTTTAATTCCTGTGACAGCCAAATATTGTTTTTCTTTTCAAATTTCATCCAACTAAAAATTTATTGAAAAATACTTTGTAATCTAATTCTCATTGCATGGTCATCATTATGCACCGCATAATGTTTTTCATGAAAGCCTTTGGTTTATCGATATAAGTTTGAAAAATGGTTCAGATTATTAAGAAACTTGGCTAATCTAAAAGAAGAATCAAACCTGGTTCACTATTTTCTTTTATTATATTATCCAAATATTATGAATCCCAAATATCTCTGCAAGTGCACGAGTTAATTGTTAAGGATTGGAGTAGATAAAACTTTTAATTGATTGTTATCAATTGTTGGTGGTCGCCCTGAACGACACTCGTCTTGAATAGACGTGTAAGACTAGAATGGAATCCTTGAAATCAACGCTTAGGATCTTGTTTGGAAAATATTTACTTTAGCTTCTGATTCATTTCTCTTTAATTTAAATGTATATAAAAAAATGTCCCAATTTGCACCGTTGTCAATGTCTCTTCTACCTAGTTTTATATTATTCAAACAAACCTAAAATATAATAAGGTTTTATGTCAATAGAGTGTTACATATTATAAATAAATAATTATAAAAATATTAATAGAAATCTTAATATATTTTTGCTTTAAAGTTTGTCTATAGAAAAGTGACAATACTTTCCCTTCGATCCAATAGTTGTCAAAATAAACAATTTTTCGTCAATAATAATAATAATAATAATAATTTATTATTATTATTTATAATTAGTCTTTAAAAATTCAATTCATCACATAGATCTTTTATAAGGCTTTAAGAAATTTTCACTCGACTTTTTTTGTTCAGGCATTAATCAACTTTGTTTTTCTCTACTTTTCTTTATTCTATTCAGTCATTGAAGGTGATCATGAATTAAGTTCTGTTGAAAGTCTCATTTGATATATGAGGGATTAGGTTCAACGAGTTATCGCACAACTTCGGTATAATGACACTAATGGACATCCAATTGAGGTAACTGGTCGTGTGTCACCTTTAATCTTTTTAAATTATTTAAATGCAATGTATCAAATGTATCTAAATGTATTTAAATGCAATGTATCAATGTATCAAATTGTGTATAGTATAGTATTTAATAATAAAAACGCTTGCAGAAAAGGTTCTCTATTTCAATGATTTTTTTTATCCACTGTCTTATTATTATTTTGTTTGAGCAAAAAACATTTGAACCTCAATCTTAAACTGATAAGTCAAACATGTAACATTTTTTTAATTGAGACAAGAAAAATTTTTCTCAAAGAGAAAATTTTTTAATTATTCTGCCAAATAAAAATCTGTAGTTTTGGAGCCTACAAAGCCATCAACGTCAATTTTAATATTGCTTCAGTTTCTGAAATTATTTCCTAAAAAGAAAATTACCAGATTCTCTAAAATGGTAGTCTGTCATTGATAGTTCGGAGAAGTAAGGTGATGAAAGATCTAACATTTTAATTAGTACAACCTTCACAAAGTGTTGTCCTTTGTTGTCTTGAAGAAGAATTAGTCTTTTTTATCTATGCTAGAAATATGTTTTGACGTTTATCTCATTTTTTCATGTTGTTTCAATAAGCGGAAATGGATCAGACTCATTCCTGACCACCAACTAATTATCATTATGTTTTTGTGTAATTAAAGATTTTGGAAATATCGTTGAACTTGCACATGATGGATCCACTGTTTCATTTTATGTTATTTATCGTCAAGGAATGAAGAGATAAAAGGTTTCAAAGCTATAATTTTTTTGACTTTCGTTCATATCATAGAGCACCCATTTTCTAGTTTTTTCATTTTTTTGATTTGTTTGAATGGTGAACTTCTATTATGTGGTCAATAGGCAGTTCCTTTTACAACACAATGCCTGATTTTCTGCAGACCATCTTTGATTACAACTTTCTATTGGTTGTAATCAAGCAATAATGTTTGATTTCCATGTTTCTCATTTTCCAAACTTTCATTTTGTCTACGGAACTTAGCTAATAACCACTGTTTATGTAATAGTAGTAAATTTATGATTATTATCAAGTATAACAAAATAGAATATTCACATTGATTTAATATCCAATATTTACAAATCAATGTATTTAAAAAAGTTAAGTAATATAAAAATCATAATTTCTTTTGTAATTCTTATAAAATAATATACAATATAAATAAACCAACGAATAAATACATTGTATTTAGTAAAACCAATTTTCAATTAATTTTCTGATAAAATAATTATTTTTTGATTTAATAAAAATGTCCAAAATCTAAAGCCGTTAAAAGATTTTGAGAAACTTTCTTTCAAATCTAATAATTATTTGTTTACAATGTTATATTTTTATTTTAATTTCAAAATTATTTTTATTAAATTATTATTCAAAATAATTTTATTATCTAAATATTAATTAATAATAGTGCATTCGATTTCTTCTAAATGATAATTTTTATCAGTTCTATTTTGATCTTGACCTAAAATAGGAATTATTTTTCATGTTAGAAATATAATTAAATTTAGTTTTTGGTCATTGGCAGGAAAAAAAGTCTGTAACAGGAATGCAGTCAATAATTCCTAAAAGAAAATTAATTTGTATTTTGCACCGTGAATTTTTAAAATTATTTTTTCTGTTTTCTTTTCAAGAAGTAATACCGATAAAAAGTACATTGTAGTTTATAATATTAGTTCCAGTCTGCTATATGTGGTAATTCCGAAAAAGTTTAGCGTTATATTATTCTTGTTATTGTTTGATGTTGACAAAATATTGTGTGAAGATTGGTGCAAATATATATTTTCTCTGAAAACTAAAATCAACTATATCATGAAATGGTTGGGGTGTGCTTCCATGTGTCACATGTGCCAGTTTTGGTATTTGTAAATAATTAATAAACATTTTAATAGATTGCAATATAAACTGTAAACTTAATTTGAACTTTCAACTATTTTAATAATAATAATAATAAATAATAAAAATATTAATAACAACTTAAATTTATAATAGTTTATAATTGAAAAGCAAATTTCATTAGATCTTAGATTTTGTAGTAAATTAGCTTCACGCAATTATTAGAAAAGTCGAGAGGTAATCTCATCTTTTAACTGCTAATGTTAATTTATAATTTTTAAAGTTTATTAATGATAACGTTTTTTTCAATTATATTAATGTATATAGGAGTATTTAAATTAAGAAAATAATTAAAACTGGAGATTATTAACATTATTTAGTCCGGACAAAGCTATAGTCGGAAATTTGGCTTCATTTAAGTTTTTAGTTTTCATCATTAAGTTTCAAGTTTTCTAGGATCACATTCGTATTCACAATTGTTTTTGATCACTTTAAGCTTTTTTACAAGCAGTTGATGAATTCTTTTTCGAAAAAATTCTGGGTGCTCTGACGCGATAAAATTGTCAAGCCATTTTCGGATTTCATCCAATGATTTGAAATCTGTATCACAAAAGATGTTCTGCATTTCCGGTAATAAGTGAAAATCTGAGACAATGTATGATGAATATGTCGGGTGCTCCATAATTCCCCACCCAAGCTTCATTATGGCGTCCTTGGTTTTTGAAGCAATATGCGACCTGGCGTTATCATGAAAAAATCTAACAATACGTTTTCCTTTGTCAAAATAAGGAAGTTTCAACTTCAGATTTTGAATAGTTGATCTTGATAGTGATTGGCAGTAACTGTTTCACCAGGTTCCAACAGTTTTTAATATATAGTTCTCCATGCATATGCCACCAGATACAGAACATTAAATGTCCAAAAAGATTGAGGTTTACAATAGATTTTGATGGTTCTCCAGGGTTTACCCATGATTTCCTAAGTTTCAGATTTTCATAATGGACCCATTTCTCATCTTTCGTAACGATTCTTAACAAAAACGACTTTTTATGATATCCATTGAGAAGTGAAAGACAATGAAAAATGTTGATTTTTGTTGAATTTTGTTGAATTGGCTAAGATTATGTGAGATGCATTTTTCTTCTTTTTTGGATCTTGTCCACCTCATACAGGGTGTCCCATAAGTCTCCGTGGAAAGTAAACTTAAATATCTTTCATTAAGTTCAATCGATTGAAATTTCTATTTATATAATATTAAAGTATGTAAGTCTAAGTTTTGCTTTAATATTTTAAAATTAGATTTTAAAAATGCCGCTTGATTTGAAGTTAAGAATCAAAATTTTACTTTTAATGGCCAAATTTAAATCAATTTGTGTTGTTAAACGGAAATTAAATGCAGAATTTGGGAAAACCTCATCATGTGAAAGTGCTATAAGAGAGACTTTTCATCGTTTTTGTGAGATTGGGTCGGTGGAAGATCGTGAACGTTCTGGAAGACGACCAAGACTGATCACTGAAAATGAAGTTCAGAAAATAAGTGAAGTTATTGAATGTGACTCACAATACATTGTTCGATCTGTTGCAACCACCTGCTTCATTTCGCGAACAACAACTCATCGAATTTTGAGAGAACAGTTATCATTGAGGTCCATTTCACGCAGGAATTACATGAAGAGGATTTGCAAGACAGAGTTGAGATGTGCAAAGTTGAGATGTGTGATCCCAATGTTAGAAAATGTGAATATTCAGGAAAATATTTTCTTTTCAGATGAAGCAACGTTTTACCTAAAAGGATTAGTAAATAAACATAACATCAGATATTGGTCAGAAAGTAATCCGCATGTTACTTTTGAAAAAATAAAATTATCGGTCCGTATTTCTTTGAAGATGAGACTGTTAATTGCCAAAATTATCTATCAATGCTTCAACAATATTTTATGTTTGAAGTGAGGAAAATGTACAAAGTACGGTCTCTGGAATTTCAGCAAGATGGAGCTCATGCGCATTTTTCAACAAATGTACGACGGTATCTTGACTCTCATTTTCCGAACAGGTGGATTAGAAGAGGTGGTTCAATTCGATGGTCTCCATGTTCACCGGATTTAACTCCTCTTGACTTCTATTTATGGGGCCATTTAAAGAATAAGATATACAAATCTGAAATCAAAAATATTGACGATTTGAAAACAAAAATCACCGAAGAAAAACAAAGTGTTACCACAGAAACTTCAAATAGCCTATTTTTAAATATTGTAAAAAGGATGAATTTATGTATATCAGTTAATGGTAGTCATTTCGAACAACTGTTGTAAATATTTTTATATGAAATAAAAATTAAAAGATTTGTCTTTAATTTTACAAAGCAAGTTATTAAATATGTCAATCTGCCTTAGAAATATTTAAGTTTACTTTCCGTGGGGACTTATGGGACACTCTGTATAAATGACTGAAGCAGGTTTCTGAGAAATTCTTAACTATTTGCAAGTTCCGTCTTCAATGATGTACGTTCTAGGAGAACTATATCTTGGTCTGTCTATGAGACTAAAATCACCTTTAAAGTGTTTGAGCCAAAAAGTGCAAACACACAAGGACAGAGCAAATTGATTAATATGCTCTTGTTACATTTTTGCGTTGTTTAAATTCGTATAACATACAATGCAGAATATGCATCTTATCTTTTCTCATGATGGACATTGCAGGGAGCAATTTTTTTGAAGTTCTTGTTTTTTTAATTTTTTCGAAATTACATGAAGACTTGATCTGAAAATCCATTTTAAACTGATTTTTAAAAAAAATTTCAATACTTACATTATACAATAATAATTCAGATTACTTATTACTAGACCAAATAATAAAAGCAATATCTTTTTTCCTTCAAATTGGATATCTTTTTATAAAATCAAAAGTTTTCTGTCAATTACAGAAAATTGATAATTAAAACTAAACTTATTTTAAATTAATATAGTATAATATTTATATATAATATAAATACAGTATAATATAAATATAGTACAGTGCGACAAATTTATTTATGCACTCAAGGAAATCAATCAAATTTAATTTAATTTAATTTTTTAAATGGTAATTTATATTTTATTAATGGTTTAATATAAATACTA
>JBBMKC010219909.1:0-22569 GCA_037834085.1 Bipalium vagum
TATTATTATTATTATTATTATTATTATTATTGTTATTATTATTATTATTATTATTATTATTATTATTATTGTTATTAATTAAAAAAAATTATTATTATTATTTCAAAATTGTTTAATGATTTACTCTGACATTAATCTAAGACTGAGATGAATTAATTCTAACTTTTAGAAAGAGATTTTTTTATTTAATTTCACTTTTTTTTTAACATTAATTTTTAAAATATTTTTTTTAATTAATTTTTAAAATTAATTTTTTGATTTTAAATTAAAATTATTTTTAATAATATCTTTTCAATTATTATTGGTTTTGTGGCAATTACTTTTGCAAAATCTTCATTTAACATTGGACAACCATAAAAAATTTGTTTAATTTGTCTAACTTATTTCGTATAAAGCTAAATACATATACAAATGGATGGATATCTACAAAGAGGGGATCAGGTTTCGGAAATTCTAGATTTCGAAAGTGAAAATATTCTGCTTAATTTTTTTGGTAGAAAATATTCTGTTGGTGAGATTGGTCTAAATTATTGATCTGAGAAAATCAATCTAAAATCCTAAATAATTTTTTATTTATATTAATTTTATTAATTGCAATAATGGAATTAATGCTTGACAAACTTAATCCTCTGAGGGAAAATTTGATGACTGCCTAAACTCCCTATTTTGTCAATTTTGAAATATAAAATTTCGTTACAGATAATGGCTTTTATCTATCTCAGTTTGACTTTATTTTGACATGAAATGAAATGAACCAAATTCATATCGAATTCAACATGATATATTCCGTTTATAATTAAAGACTTTATAACATTTTTTTCTTATAAATAACTTAATCAATTAACACTTTTAAAGTTTTATTTCTAATTTTTAAACTTATGTTTTAATTTACTTACATAATAATGTTATTTTTATTTTTACTTTTGTTTTAATTTACTTACATAATAATGTTATACTTATTCCATACTATAAAAAACCAGTTTTTAAAAATTAATAATAAAATAAGACAAATAATATGAACAAAGTTTATTATAACGAATTTGGTACATTAATATTTAAACCTTTCTGCTTTATAATTTCAGTTACTATCCGAGATTTGCTTTCAAAAATAAAGAAGTCAACGTTTCAGATTTAGTTGACCAGAAATTCTCTTCTAATAAAAACCACAATTCATCAACATTTTTACATTTATTCCTAAGAACTCACTTATTGAGAGACATGAAAAACCCAATGTCGTTTGCACTTAAATCTGGAGAACTGTGCTGGTTGGTTAATAGTGGTTATGCTGGGATCAAGACTACTTCCGAAGACATTGAAGCGTTCAACATTATTCTTTCCAATGTGTGGGCGAGCATTGTCCATTTGCACAGTCACGTTCTGACACGACTGCATTTTGTTACAAATCATAGGTATAACATCAATGGTCGTCAAGTCAATATTGAATCATTTAAACAAACTTACAAAATCTTTTCTAAAATAAATAAATCGGGTTTTTTTTAAAGTATAGAGTAAATATTATTTTTGTACTTTTGTATAAACACCATCAATTCATTTAAACAAATAATTATTAAATATAAATAAAGTAGAAATGATGATTCATAATTGTAACAATTTTCTCTTGATTTTCATTTTCCATTAATAAAACAATGTAAAACATTCGACAAATAACGGAGGAAAAAAGAAAAATAAAACTTAAATTTACTAATTAAATCAAGCTTAAAATTTTATCGTTTTGTTTAAGACGAAAAAATTAATGGTTTAAATATTTTTCAGATTTGTGAGATTAGGGAAAATAATTCTCCATTTGTCGACAGCGATTCGCTCAGTTCCAAAAATCCAGATTATTTTCTTTCGATCTCCAAAATGATAAATTCTTGTTTAAATGCTTCCACTTCAATTTATTCCCAAATTATTTTCAAGAGACCTACTTCTCGAACAGTGTCGTGATTAAGATTTTTAAGAAAAATAATTTTTGGACCGTTTTCTTTGTCATTCGAACTTTACTTGGGCTTTTTTAATTATCAACCATGTGAAACGATTTGTAAATGTCTCGAAAAATATTCTCAGAACGTATAATATTAAAACAAATAAAGGACCATTGACATGAGGCGATTCAGTTTTATCAAAATTTGGCATTTTAGGATTTGTTTAACTTTTAATTAACACAAGATGATATTCTTTTTCGTCTATGTTCTCATAACCATCTGTATAATCATTATCTAAGTCTGAATGTTTTACCATGAACATGGTGGGGAGGGTCTAAGCAATTGTTGATCCCGTCTGAAAGGCCAAACCAAAGATATCTTGTTTCATGTTAAAATAGAAAAAATAAAAATAATGAAATAAGGGTTAAATATTGATAAATAAGAGATCAGATTCAAAGAGTGATTTGATCCAAAATATCGAGCTCCCGTCTAAATAGAATAAGCCCCGTTGAACCTGACATAGAATCTGTAACAATATCTCTTACAATTATCATTTTAACAACGTCCAAAATTATCTCAAGCTTGAAGACGTAAATATTTAATTAAGAAAATAAACAAATAATGAAATTAAATCATATTTACATTAAATTATGAATATATAATTTCATTTCGTTTCGGTTTTCTCACGTTCGGTTTGTTTTAATTTTAATTTTTAGAATTTATTTTTGTTGAACTTTTCGAAATATAAATAATAGAAATGAATAAAAATATTTATTAAATTAAAAGATATGAAAAAAAAATCTGTTAATAGTTTTAAGAAAATTAATATTCTGACTCTGAAATATTATATTAATCAATAATAATATAATCATTATTATTAGTAATAAATATTAATTAATAATAATATGGAATTGTGAGATTAACTGAAATTTGTTCGGGGGGTGTAGCTAAGCGATCAGAGCAGTACATGCGAAAGATCCCGGGTTCGAATCCCGGTATCCAATATTAATTTTCACCGAGCATGAATATTATAAAAGGTTGACATTGTCCAACTTAGAAATCACTAAAGCTTAGACCATGCCATTCGTACTATAGATATTCTTATTTTTATATATTTCAACAAAACCGATTAAAACAAGGAAATACAAATTGAAAGATATTTATATATAAATATATATTTCATAGCCTTTTTTAAATCCCGAATCCATTGAATTTATTAATTTTTTTATAAATAATAAAAAATAATAATTTATTATCCTTCATATATTTTTTTAATGATTAAAATATTACAAACTTTTGAAAGAGAATCAATTTTATCTTTGAAAAAGTGAAAAAACGATAAAAAAAATTTCATATTTTCTTTGATGATTGTTTTGTTGTAAAATATAAAATAAAAAACTGAAATGATTGCGATCTCCAGCGAACATTCTATTCTTTATACATAAATCAGATTCTCTTCAAAAAGAAATGACGAATTCTTTTCCCATTTTACAGCAACTTTAATTTCACTTCCGCTGTCTGAACTTTTGGATTCGTTGGGATAAGGCGTTCTCCTCAGATTTGTTTATAAAATGATTTTTTAAGACTTCTCTGCTATGGGCTTAGAAATCAATTACTTAAACAAATTTTATTTTATTTTACTCTTGCGAAAATAATGTCGATTTATCTCTCATATTTTATTATTAATATTTTATTTACAATTCTCAAATTATTATTATTAACTTTGCGGAAAAATGTTCTCAGACTTTTCTCGTTTATTTATGTATAAAATAACACTTTCCCATAGAAAAACGAGGAAGAAACACAAAAAAGAATTTTCTTTTTATCATCAAATCTGTCAACCGTACAATTATCTCTAAGAAATTAAAAGACTTCCGGGAAGAACGGAAATATAACGTAAGATAAACACACTTTCGAAATATTTCTGTATGTGTGAGAATTTAATAAGTTTAAGTTTTTATTTTAAATAATTTTTTTAAATATAAAAAACATTTTTTTTATTTAATAAAATTTAATCAGATTTAAATTATTTATTTTTGAAATAAATATAAAAAATTATTAAATAAGATTTTCATTTTCCGACAATCAGTTCTTTTCTTCTTTTTATTTTGTTTTTTATTATGTATATGTCCGAGATAAATCGTGAATATTTTCTGTGTTGTATGAAACATTTTATTCTTATAAAATTCATCTAACCTTGATTTGTTTAACTAAAGTAATGTATCGATATTATTAATTATAGTATTTTATAGTTTTATATATGATTTCAGGTTATGATAGAAAAGTTGTAGTGTTAGAAGCGCTTCGAATCGAGAAACAGTCAGAATAAATTGTTGATTTGTTTGTCTATATCAAGACAACATTTTACAAAATACCTAAAATTTTTAAGTATGATCAGACAATTTAAATTCAGAATAAACAACGACAAACGTGTACTACAAAAAAGGTCATACCCTATTTAAGAGAAAATAATGATACTGGTGGCTCGAAAAATATTTGCAACACCAAAAACCAAAAAGAAATTTTAAATGACAAAGTCTGTAGTTATTGTAGCAATAAATTGGGATAATTGCTAAAAATCTTATTTCCTACGACAAAGAGATCTCGACAGAAAATTAAAAATCAAGTCGTAGATTGAAGGGTTTTTAAATTTCTTTTCCTAGACCACATCGAATATTCGTATTTTGTTGACTTTCATATTGTTGTATACCAATTTTTATTAAAAAAAACTTACTTCTTTGTTATACTTATATTTTTTTCAAATTTTTCAGGTTTATATAGTACATTTTGCAGTATTAATATTTTTAAATGTAAAAGTTGAAAAAAACGAATTAAGTAATGACATTTCCATTTATTAAAATAAATTATTTTAATATTCATATATATTTGTTCTGTATAATTTTTAGCACTTGTTTTAATTAAAATATTCCCAATATTATAAAAGGGAGTGTAGTATATATACGTTCTTCTTCGCAAATAGGTGTGTCTAATTTCAAGTAATTAAATGTCTTCTTTAAAAAAAACAGCTGAGAGCTACTGTATCACTGTTAAGATCTATTGTGGCAGCGCTGTAGCTCAAAAAACAAGCGGAAATTGGTTTGAAGGATTAAAACAAAATGTCGAATATACAGAATTGTAAGCATTATTGGATAAGAATGACGCACAAACTCGATAATATCTAGCAGATGTCTTAAATTTAAGCCAACAATCAATTTCTGGTAGATTCCGATGAATATAGGAGATTCAAAAAGAATGGAAAATGGATTCCATATACATTTAATGAGCAAAACAAAGAAAACCAAAAAATTTGTGAATTCTTGATAGAAAAGCACAGAAGAAAAGCGTGTTTGCATCATATTCTCACTGGGATTAGAACATTGGTATATTTTGATAATGCAAAACCAAGAACATCTTGGTGCGACCTGGTCAACATGTTTATTGATTATAAAATGAAATTTTTTTGAGAAGACATTATTGAGCAAGGGGCATCAGAAGTGTATGTTGTACTATAAGATCTTACAATCCTTATCAACAACAACTACCTAGGTTGAGTAGTTCATTTAAAGAAAAAGGAGTAGAGTGGACTAAAAGAGTTGTGAAAATCATTTTTCAAAATCAGTAAAGTAATTTTTAAATGTACTTCAATGGGATGTCTTATTCCACTGCCTAATTCGCCAGACATTTTCCATCGAATTATTACTTCTTTAGATCGATGACACATTGTCTCTTTGAATAGTATTTCCACAACTCCTGGGAAGTCAAAAATTGGATTTATAAGTAGATCGGATCGAAACAAGAAAATTTTTGTAACGGTAATCACAAACTATCACATAAATGGGATGAGATTGTGGATAATGATGGAAATTACTTTGACTAAAAACTTTGTTTAATTTAATTAAATCAGTGTTTTAGCACTCATAAAAAATCGTCATATTCAAATTGTGCACTTAATATTTTCATCTTCCATAACATTAAGGCATGAAACAATGACTTTTAGTTCTGACAATACAGAATTTTTAAGAGGAATGGATTTTACTTCTTGTCACAATATAATTAGGTTCACTCCTATTTAGAGCATTCTTGTATTACACTTAATTTTAATATCTCGGATTTTAAAATCGTACCACTGACCTATCGAGAAAGTTATCTGAATCTGTTACGAAA
Organism: Bipalium vagum; assembly: GCA_037834085.1. Lineage (NCBI taxonomy): Eukaryota > Metazoa > Platyhelminthes > Tricladida > Geoplanidae > Bipalium > Bipalium vagum. The sequence goes on from JBBMKC010219909.1 coordinate 6,090, forward strand.
ATTCAATGGAAGAACAAGTAAATAATACTTATTTTAAGTCGGGTTTATTTAACTAACATTTTCAATGTTATTAAAATTTTAATTCTCCTGGTTTCATATTATGGAAGTGGTGTCATCATATTCAAAAAATTTACAGAGAGTAATTATACGGGGCTTGTCATGTCATTTTGTTATTTTCAATTCAATTTTGTTTGAATTGGACTCTTTTGACAACTTGGACTATAAAAAATTCTTTTAATTTAAGACAAAGTAAATCAGTGGTAATAGCAGACGATTTTGCGAGGTGAATTATGGATTAATTTTTTGAGTAATAAAAGGAGGTCGATTTTTGATGTAGTATACAACGGTACATGCTATTATTAACGTGCATATTAAAAAAGATAGGATTACTAAAAAATTAAAAGTGGATCCTAGAAATAGGTCACTGCAGACTAAGCATGTCAATGTAGCGATACGTTATATTATATTATTTTTATAATTCAATATATAAAATTATGTTTTTAAATAATATATTAAATATTTTTAAAGGAAAATGATGAGCAAAATAAGCTCAATATTTCTTGTTAATTTATTTATGATTTTAATAAATAAAAAGAATATTATACTACAATTACAGCCAATAGAAAATCAAATGAATAATTTCTGTGAAAGAATGAATTCATTAGCATTTATGTTCCTGACAAATTTTTATTTTTCACTGAAAAGAACCAGAATTCCATAACATTTGAGATTATCTGAAATTCATAAATTTTACTAATTAAATATTTTATTTTCATTTTTCATTGTTTCCATCGATTCTGTCAATCATACAATAATAGAAAAACTTTTGATTTTTTTATTGATTATCTCAAACAATTTCCCAAAACCCCTTCAGATTCCCTGTGTTTCATAATTGGGGGTATTTTCAAATTTTTGCTTAAAGCTTTTTGAAGAATGTTATATAATTATTATTATATATCATTATTTTATATTTTGAGTTCATAAATATTTTATGCATAACTTGATGAGCACACATCGTTTATAAGAATTTTCAAAATATAAAATTCAACTTTTTAACCCGACTCTTTTGTGAACGAAATAAAAATCTAATTAATCTTTCATATGAAATTTGTCTTCATTAATTGATTCCCGGTGCAATTTCTTCCGGTTCAGGTCTTCCTATAAATAATATTGTATGCCATGATTGTACAGAAATTTTAGAACTATTTTGCAACCCTTACTGTTGCTTTACTTATTACGAAATTATCTGTAAGTTCTAAATTATGTTGAACTTTCTGAATTAGCATGTTTAAATATCATTGTGAAGGTCAACCTCAACCTTAAGATGAATAATATTTGTTTTAATAATGTAAATATTTGAATTTATTTAAATATTTCAGATTTTACAAAAATATATCTTCAAGTATAAAAATGAATATAAATAAAATATAAACTAAATAAGAATATTAAATAAATAAATATAAAAATATATTTTACAAATGGCTTACCAATCAAAGAAGAGTTTTCAAAGAAAGATGCATCCTTTTCATTAATTGAAATATTATGCCACTCTTATGATATCCCCTTTTGACTCTATTTTCTGTCCTCTGAAATGATTTTTAAGTGAATAAGCATGAAGAATCCTTCACTAGAACCCAACTCAAGACTATACGGAGGGTGTTGCAGCTTTTTCGAGCGATTACGTCTATAGTTCAGTGGACTGCAGCGTTGTAATGCAAAAGACAGAGCTCTTGATTCTTTGGATTCAGTCATAACTTTCTCACAGCACTAACAAGTGCGCACTAATAGTTCGAGTCGATGATTTCTCTAATAAGGCTGGTCTTTATCACACTTTTTGCACCAAAATACAAATTAATCATTAGATATTTTCAATGTGTCTTTTAAAAACGTGTCTTTAGAAAACCCTTTCACAAGTCTCAGCTTTGATGTATTGAATATAAAGGCTCAATTAAACTATTCTTCTAAATATTCTGTTCAAGAACGTGAAATAGATCAGTTTTTCTTGACATGTTATTCTTACATACCTACCGATGCAAACGTGGGTTAAATCGACTGCATAACCCTTTTTATTCAAATGCTCTTCTACACGATCTTCTTGCTTAAATTAAGTTTAATAGACAGTTCTCTTTGGGCAATCCACCCCTCTTCTATCAAAATAATTTATCAAGCGGTTATTATGCAAAACAGAATCAATAATATTTCGTGCTGTATATAATTGTTTAAAGTAGAAATTTCATGGACTTTTTAACTTTATTTCTGTACAAATATCCTGACTTTTTATCCACACCACTAAGATCATGTTCTCGCCAAAACTTGTTACCAAAGAAATCATCAGAAAAGGTGTTTTCGAATTAATCAGTACCAAAAAAAAGAATCTCTCTGAAAAGGCTTCTGAAAAATTTAGTTCCCTCTGACATAAGTCTGAACATTTTCCTGCTCACATAAAAAATATAATATAATTTCGTGTAAACTTTGGTACTTGTGAAATAAAGGAACCAAATTTCACAATTACTGCTGTTTTAATTTCCTTTTCCAATAAAACCTTTCAAAACTTGTTTTGATTACAAAACAAAATGCCATTTAACAGCCTTGCTTGGGTTATCCCAAGGCCGATTATTTTTCGCCAGCAGTCGTTTGAGACTCCCAGACTCTGAAAATATCCAAGACTTTATGGTGCAGACACCGTCGTTTTTCCTTTGGTCACTCTTTAAAAGACATAGAGACCATTTGCCTTTAATTATCCCGTTTCATATTTGAAGAACATTTTCTGGTAATTCCATTTTTTCATGGCATATTTTATTTTAATTCAACTAAACAAAAAAAATATTATATAAATAAAGTTATAAATAAAAAAATAATTCATAAATGAAAAATGCTCTAAATTTTTCTGTCATTAAATTAAAAGAGATCAATCATTTTTGGAGCCTCTACCCCTATTTTAGGGGAAATTAAATAAATTGTTTTATCTTGATTAAGTGTCATTGTATTGATAACAGAAAATATAATCGAGATTTTTTTATTTTTCCCATTTTGTTTGAATCGGTAAAACTACCCTTCTTCATTCTTACTAATGACTGACCATTGTGAAAAGAAAAGCGGTCCTTTGTGATGGGCAATACCCCTACGATCGCCATAAATGAAATCTCATTCTATGACAGTCGTTTTATGATGATTTGGCATATTTAATAGCTGATATTATAAAAGAGGATTAAATATACCAAGGAAATATTGAAGCCAATATTCCATGGACTGATTATAGAACAACATTAAAGGGTTTGGGACCTAAATATTTCAGCGTCCTAGGTAAACGTTTATCAAGAAAATATCCTTTTAACATTATTCTCAACGTCTAAGTCAGGAAAGTTTTATTTTTGTTAGTTAATAAATTTAATTTTTTCTTCCAGTGTGAAGTTATTACATGAAAAAGGCTTATCAAATAATTGATAAATAAAATGGAACTCGTGATATGATAAGAACAATCACAAGAAAGAAAGGTTAAACATCAAGTTTGACAATCAATGTTCAAGCTTTGTTTGGAATAAAACAAACTATTTGTTCCACAATGAAGATACAATCTGAACTGCTTTTAATATAAAAGTAAATTGATGACCACTTGTGACCTACTTTTATCTTCCTTGGACAGGTCAAACCAAACTGGAAAGATATGAAATAAATGTTTTCCAAGAAATGTTCTCAATTCTACCAGTAAATCTAATCGTATAACTTCATTCCATTCATTTGTGAGGAAACAATGCCTTATGGTCATAGTAACTAAATTTGGTAAGTGCCCGTAACGTTGCCCTTCAAAATTCTTTCCATGGATTTGTAATTAAAAATTAATAATTATTATTATATTATCTATTATAATAGAACTGGTTATTTATCAAAATAAATGTTTAAAGTCCTTCCAACTTAACCTCATCAATATTGCATGAAGATGTTGTCTCTCGTTATGTTTTAGTGAGCTTTTCAAGTGAGTTTGTCCTTCAGCTATTAGGAATACTAAGGGTTAAATGAACTACTTTTTAAAATGATCTTCGAATTGCTGACCATTTGAAGGTCGTTATTATTGGGTTTGGAACTGAGTAATTGTAATTCAATGAAATTATTAATAAAATTTAATAAATTATTTTTTATTTAATTGGTTTTCTTGTTTATCCACGTGTTTTCAAACAAATGTGACATGCTGGAAAAATGGTAATTTTATCAAAATGCCATAATTAAATTAATTATTATAATTATTACTACGAATGTCTTAAATTTGTTTTAATAAACATCGAAAAATTAATTGATTTTCCTGGATCCAAAATTTACATGGTTTCATTGTTTCTATTGATTTGTTCTTTTTTATTTATAAATTAAGGTTTCTCTCTATGCAAATTATTAAGAGTGATACAGCTAAAATAATAATAATAATAATCATTATTATTATTATTAAATTTTTTATGTTAAATTATATCTTTTTTCCAATAGGAAATCTCAGACTTCTTCGGTTGGTATAAATTGGGTTTCATTATTTATAAAAAATAAATATGACAAGTTTCACCAGATCGGGGTCAATGGACATAATTGCATATTTTATGTCGAACAATGAAATTTGCGTTAGAGAAAAAGGAAATATTTTAAAGATAATTGGGATTTGGAATCAAGATAATTAAGACTACGGATTTTGGGCTGATTTAAAACAACAGTTGCTCTCTTAGACAGCTGTTTTGGCGATTATCAACATAATTAATTCCAGATCTGATCTGGTATGGCAATCAGTGTAAAATCCGATCTGCTCCTGCGGTTTTCTCTGGGTTGGATATATAAAAAAACTTCCTAAATTAATAAAATATTTTCGCTGTAGATTTGGAAATGTCCCAATTGATAATATTATTACAATTATTGGGTCTGGTATCTTAATAAAGAGAGTCCGTGTGTCTTCAATGTTAGTCTTTCACAAAAAAATGGTGACATTAAAGGAGAATAAATCATATATAATTATAAGGACACTGATCATATCATGGGAATTTTTATATTTAAAATCATATTTTTTAATAATATGTAGTGGTTTTATTAATATTATTTAAATGCTAACTAATAATTAATTAATTAATTAAAATTATTATAAGTTAATAATTAAAGAAAATTATAAAAATTATATTATATATCAGGTTTTCAAGGTTTGACTGAATTGTTTAAATATTTAGAGTTGTGAAAACACAAAATAAATTATTAAAAACATCTCAACTAATGGATTATAAAAATTCTACTTATTAAAAGCACTAATTTTGATATTATTGATTTTTTTATCTGTTATTATCAATTGGCTTATAATCAGAACTACAAGTAATTTTTTGAATAGATTTATTAAGGGATAAAACGAATAATATTTAAACAAATTCTCTAAGACCTAGAAATTCCCTTTTTTATTAAATATTTCAAAAATAATTAAAATAAACAATTAAAGAATTCCCCAGGGACGATTAGCCTCCTCATATTATCATTAATATAAGACTGAAAACCAACAAAATAAATGAGAATAATTATGAAGACAAGATCAATATGAAAAAATTTCAATTAAATCTTTAATTATCTAATATAAATGTTTTTAAAAAAATAATAATTTTATATATTTATTCTTTTTATTTATTTATTTACATATCTTTACGTATCTATCTTTTTATAGATCTTGGTATGATTCTACATTGATGATTATATGTTTTGATACATTTCTTTAATTTTTTGGGTTTGTTTTTCATTAAAAAATGATAATTTATTTTCTTCAATATTTCACATTAATTTAAAAAATTATTTATTCGATTTTTCTTAATTGAAGAAATAAAATGTGAAAGGAGAAATATTTTTTCAGTTTAAATGAAATTTCAATTGTAAATTTATAATTAATTAATGATAATGTGATGTTTATTGATTCATTAAATGAAACATTTTCATATGGATCTGTGTGACCAAATTAATTAATTGATATTTATCAAACGAGTCAAATCAAAAGAAATATTTTAAAAGGAAAATCCACTGGTTTCCTCAACATATAATCTTTAGAAAGATAGGATTTTTCCATATATTTTTCACACAATTTGTTTTACTTCCAATTATGGATTTTCTTCTTGAATGAATTAATTTTTTAACTTCCAATATATTTATTTCATTTTTTGATTATTTTCGATTATATTGTTTTAATAAGCGAAATAATAAATTCGTTTCTAGCGTCTTCAGCTGCTAACACCATTTGCTTAGTAAAAATAATTTTCGGTTATAAAAAGCAAGTGGAAAAAGAAGGTTTACAATTGATTTATCTGATCAAATTTTTCTTTAGAAATACCATTTGTCCATCATTTGAAATGGTTAAAGGGATGCTGAGATTTCCTTCTAAATAATGGGTGAAGTGTTTTTAATTACCACTACAATTTTAATATAGTTTTCAGTTTTGAGAATCTTCTGTTTAATGGATCGGATATAATTATTGAGACAAAGGAAATTAAATTAATAATTTTTATTCTTTTTATGGATGGACTCTAAACTTTTTATCCGATAGCTCTCCACTGAGCGCTTATCTTCAAATTTTATTTAATAATTTTTAGAACTTCTTTGTACACAAAATATCAAGAGTTCTTTTGTCGAACACAATAACATACACTTTTATTATTTAGATTAATTATAAATGAAGTGCTAAATTTGTGAATTATTTTGGTCTAACTAAAATTCAATATATTAAGAGTTCCTCTAAAAATAGGGTTGTTGTTTTTGTCGCAATCAGAATATACGAATAATTCAAGAGAAACATCTAAAATATTTTTTTCAAAATGTTAATATTAATTTCATAATTCTCTCATCTTGGTATTTATAAATACCACCCAATAGCAGGTTTCGAAGAAAACCAATCATTGGTCCATTTTCAAGATCCTCACAAGTATGTGAAGTATGAGTCATCGATTGCAACCAATGAAATGCTCACTGTCAAATCTTGTGAACATGGTTGATAATAAATATTCCACAGGTGAGTTATTTAAACATGTTTTAATTCATTTTAAAATCTGTAATTTTGTGTCGAAATTGCCAATTTTTCCTTATTCTTTTATCCATTCAGTCTGTGTAATGGGCAAATATCGGTGCAAATTTGATTTTTATATATATTATTGTTTTCACGTGGTTATAAAAGCTTTTAGTAAATCAAATCACTGATCTCCAAAGAAGAAGTAATGATTTTTTGCTCAATACCAATTTGACCTTGCAGTCGGTTTTGATCATCTCGCTTACCTGAGACTCTTAAAATCAATTTATGTTTCATTTCCGGTCTTAATTAAAAACAAATCCACATTTCTTTAAGATCTTTTATTAAACGTCTTGCCTTGATATTTAACATAGTTACATGTAAAAATAGTAACGATAAAAAAATAAGCAGAAAATGTGAAATAAATTTGTTTAATTAAAATGTTGTGTATTCGGTCGTCTCAAATGTAATATCGTTTGTTTACAAAAAATCTGAAGATAAAACATTAACTTAAAATACCTGTATATTAATCACAAAGTCACCATTATGTTCAACAATATCAATCCGTTTACAATATAATTTCATTATGCGAGCCTTGTTAAAGTTTTCACTCCTGGAATGGGAAAACTCGTGTATAACTATGTTAGCAGCTTCATAAGAATTAAGCTGTTTACCGACTAAACATTTTGCATTGACCGGAACAAATGGCAATCGGATGTTGCAATGTCCAGACTATATGGAGAATGATGAAAAATTTTCCAGTCAAATTCCTTAATTTTCTGGAGTGATATTTGATCGCGCGTTATCTTGATGGAGAATGATTGTTTTTCTTTTTGTCAAAGCTGGGAACCTAACTGGAATTTTTGCTTTATATCTTTCAAAATGAATGAAAATACCACGAGCACACCACCAAACACATAGCAAAACCTTTCTTCTATTTGGCTTTGTGGGGAGATTTCAGGTGTTTTGTCAGGCGAAGCCATTGTTTCTCTGTCATAATTGAGTTCATTACTCAGGTCATTCAGGGTTTGAAATTGATTTTCTTCCACAGCAGCCTTGATAGTATTCATGTCTGCAGTTGATGGCCTCCGAGATTTAGAAGCATTTCATAAATCAAAATTTTTGTCTTTGAACCGTCTAAGCCATCTCTAACATTTCCTCAAATCGAGAGTGTCTGGATAATTTTTGTTTATTGACATAATTACTTCTGAAGCCGTTTTCTCGTGGTTAAATTCATACAGCATGTAATTGGGTAGGTGACCGTCACTTGCTATTTTGTCTATCATTTCTACAAATTTAATGTTTGTTATAATTTAATATTTTTGTTATCACATTTAATTTTACTCAATTTTAGTCTTTTTTTTCCTCATATGATCAAAATGGACATCGGTGTTTTAACTATTTCATCTTATTATTAGTAATATTTCAATTTTAATAATTATTAATTTTCTATTTTAATTTTATTATGTATTTTTCATTTTAATATTGGAATAAAATTAACATTAGTTAAATTTCGAAACGTTCTGACTAAAGAAATAAATATATAAAAATTATGAATTTATTATAAATTATAAATAAATATTATACTTCTAAAACTTTATAAAATTTTTCTATGAATTTTTGTATACATTGCTTATTAAAATCATTTATTTTTATTATATTTTAATTGTAGCATTAATTATTTGACATTTTATAATTACATTATTAACAAATATTATTTTTTAAAAAAAATTGTGTTTTTATTTTCAGTTCACAGATATATATTTTAAAAAAGCAACACTCTTATTTTATATCATTGGACTTATTCCATTTTCTTTGTTTTAAACAATGCTAATATTCAATACCATAGTAAAGAAAAAAAATTGAGAATTAAGAATTTCAGAGTTATTAAATGTTTTGTTTTAATTTTGTTTCTTTCTAACGTACTTGTATTTTATTTTTTAAAAATTAAAATAAAGTATTCATTTTAAATAATAATATTTTGTTTAAATATTAATAAAATAATAATTTAACAAGAAATTTAATCATATAAAATAATTCAGATATAACGAACTGTACAAACAAATGTTATGAAATAAAACTCCTTAAAAATCGATTATTTTATTTGATTAAATAATATAAAAATAATGTTACAAGTATAAATATTTATGACTGTCTTGAGTAATTGATTTAATTAGATTTAATTAAATTTTAATTAGACAAAATGTAATTAGATTTAGTTATTATTATATATGATGTAAACATGGTAGTGAAATTTATTGAACCTCCTATTTCTACATAAGTTACGGTACCATCAATAAAATATCAATTTTATTTATAATGTGAAACAGTAACAATATTAAATTTTTATTTTCAAATAAATTTATTTATAAAAACATTAGGTGTCTTAATTCATAAAAAATGTTTTCCGAAAATTTATTTTTATTTAATCTTTATTTTATAATATTTTAATCGATATTAAATATAAATTGATCAATGGCTTTCCTATGATTTTTTATTTTTGTAATTAAAATAAATAAATAAAATAATACGAATATAATTAAATATTAATAATATTTTATCTCAACAATTAATTAACATCCATCTTAACATTGTTTGGTTATTTTGTAAAACAAAAATATTATTTGATTGATAATTTTTAATTAATTTTAATGAATTGATTTATGTAAATGTGAATATTACATATGAATATTACAAATAATCATTATCGCTTAAATTCTTCATTTCAAAATTTATTATTACATGAAAAAGATTATTAATTAATTTCTCAATTAGATTAAATTTTAAAAAAAATTATTATTCATTAATAATTTTTAAATTTATGATAAAATTGATAATAATAATAATATTAATCATAATAATTATTTTATAAAATATATAATTGTAATAAACTTTTAATAATAAATTAAGTTAATATAATAATCAACAGAGAATTTTAAAATTAGTGTAAACTTTTAAATTTTAATAATATAATATAATATAATACTAATATTAATTATTATTATTATTATTATTATTATTATTATTATTATTATTATTATTATTACTATTATTATTATTATTATTATTATTACTATTATTATTATTTTATTATTTTATTATTTTATTATTCATATTATTTTACTTTTATTATAATCATTTATGTTATTATTATTGAAAAGAAATGTCATTATTAATTTTTTCGAAATTTCTTATAATTTTATAATGCGTATTCTATCATTTTTTTTACTTTAATGAACTTCAAGTATAATTTATCTAATGTATTTTTCGAGCATGAAGCAGAAATAAAAGCAGGAAATGAAAGAAAAGTAGTGAAGTAAAATCGAAAAATATTATTTGAAAACATAAAATAGAACAGTAATAAAACAAATAATACCAAAATGTTGAGCTCAATAGAAATTATTTATTTTTATCTGTAACCTATTTTTTTAATTATTATGGATATTCATATGCATAAATATATATTTTATATATTTATATATATATAAGTATATGAAAAAGAATTATTTTTCATTGCAATAACTTTTCTCCAATTATACCAGCTCAATTTTTAGTGATGAAATTGAAAAATTATCATTCTCCATTACTCCGGAGCAGAAGAAAATTTCTCGTCATTGATGAATCAAACCGAGCGAGGCGCAAAGGTGGCGAAGTCTGTCATCTTCAGCTCGCAAATGAGATATGACTGGCGGCTAAAATTTTCACTCATTTATTATACGAAAAATTGAGGATTATCAAGCTTTATAATACGGTTCGCAAAGCGAACTGGGCCTCCCACTGCCATGTCGACAAGGCTGTAATTAAAGAATCAAAGAACTAGATTTTTTTTTTCGCAATGAATTAGAACAAAATTTTATGGTGTTCCTTTTTACAGATCAGTGAAAAAGATATTTGTTGAATTAAGTATTCCTAAGACTTTTGCAATAATTCCCCATGTTTTACTACTAAAATAGTTTCAGTTGTTCGATCGTTGTTGAAATTGATACTGCTGAGTTGGAAATATGATCCGCAATTGTTCCAATGTCAGTCTGAATCTTGTTGAAAAATATATAATATAAACATAAAATTTAAACATTACATATAAATATATGGAAATAAAACGCCCTAGTAATAAAATTGAATGGATTTTTCAACTATGTATTTAGGTAGCATGAAATATCAAATAACATAAAAATTATAAATAATAATAATAATTATTATTATTAGTATATCTTTTTGATAAAAAATACAAATACGTATAAAAATAAATACAAAGTTAATTTGATATTGTGGCACCAGCTATTTGATGTCAACTTTGTACGTATCTATCTGAATATGCATTTGTAGTTTTTTTAATTAAAAATATACTAATAATAATTATTATTATTATTATTTATAATTTTTCATTCGTTGGATTTATTATATCTAATTTCAAAGAAATATTGTGGTAGTATAATAAAACAAAATTATATTATTACAAAAAAAGTATAATTAAGTGGGATATTTTTGTGTATTTTAAAATTCTTTCATTTAAAATATTTTATTTGTACACGCTTTTGAAAGTTTTCAATTTCTTTTTGACTTCAAATTCCATAATATGAAACGAGGCCATAGGTTCATATCAGAAGAGCAAGACGGTTGTTGAACACTCTTCATTGTATTCTTCTAGAAAAAATTAGTAAATTTGGCTATACAAGAGTGGAGTTGTCCTGTGTAATGGTGAGGTTTTTATGCTGAAGTTTGTCCTTCAAGTTATCTGATTCAAACAAAATATGACGAAATTGCAGTTTTATAAAGTTTTGATTATATATATAAAATATATTTCATAATATAAAAAATATTTGGCACAAGAAATAAATGCGTTATTGAAAACGCTGTTAACTGGGTCTTTGCATATTTGAAATATTTAATATAAAAAGTGTGAATATACCATACTGGAGTTGAGCTGACTTCAATTTGACATTACATTTAAAGTTTGCACAATACGAGATTAAAACACTGTTATATTGTTTTGTTTAAGTTAGGCTAGGCGATCAAAGGAATATGAGAGTGATAACAGGAAATTAAATGAACAGAATTCATATTACCATAATGGTTAAGTGAGAATAATGACAGCCTTTTCAGAGTTTTCTCTATTTCGCCTCTCAATTGAATCTTTTCAAGCTGTTCCGTCTTTTCACTGTATAAAAAGAAATCTAAAAAGAAGAAACTTTGTAAAATTGACATTTTAATATAACCGGAACAAACAGTGCCAGCGAGAACTGATTGAGTTATATGATAGAAAACGGAAAAATATTTAGAAAACAACACTCCAGAGTTAAAATTTGACATAATGTAACCATTAGGTGGTTAACAAGCTTGAGAATTTCAGAAGATGATGTTCATTTAACGCAGAGGAAAAAATCACTGGATTTGAGAGCAGTGAGTTGAATGTGAAATGAAGTCGAACTGAAGGCAAATTTGATCAACAGTGTCAACCTTATCATTGATGGCAATGGTGTATATTTTCTATTCTTATGTATCTGATCACAAAAAATTTCTAAGATGTATAGCTTCAATCGGTCTATATTATGAATAAAAGGCTTCTTCAGCAGTCTGTTCAATAGAAAACATACATATAAAACCTTTAAATATCAGTCAGTGTTGCACTTTTCCTTAGATTTCATAACTCGTAATCTGGTGTAGCCATTTGAAGTAAAACCTCCCAGAAAATAACACTGGAAGGACGCTTAACTGTAAGGGGAAAGATATATTTTCTTTGATTGGCGAATGTCCAAATATCGCTACACGATGGTACACAAAGTTAAAGGGTGAAAGATTGAATTACGATAAAAGAATGGAATGTGCTAGACTTTCTTCAACAAACCCCAGATTTAAATATAATAGAAATCTATGGTTTCGATTGAAAAGACTGTTTAAGAAGTCCTTTGTGCATAATGTAGTCCGATTGAAGCCAACGTTATGCTATCAGATTCTAAAACAGCGGTTATCTAATCTAGCCCATTTCATGCCAGAAGACTTGCAGAAGTTATCGAGGCTAAAGGAGATTTCATCAAATTTTAAAAAAGAATTTGTTTTCATGTTTATTCTTTTGTAATTGGATCTCTATGTTGAAAATAAGAAATTTGTTTGCCCTAATACATTTTTTAACTTCATAATTTTTTGTTCACGATATCAGCTAGCGTACTATATTTTAGCTTGATGTTGGTATGTGTATTTTATTTAATTTTTGTTAAACTGGTGAAATGACCATTAAATTGGAAATGAAGACTTCGAGCTGATGAAAGATTAGATTTAAAAGTGGGATTTGTTTCAATCATTAACTTTTTTAATATTTGAGAAAATAAAAAGAACGTAACAATACTTTTCAATGCACTGATGATTACAGCTTTAATTTCTTTTAAAAACATAAAATAAAATTGAAAAGATAATAAAAAATACTTTTTTGACATGTTCCCAACCGTTTTTAATAAATCGAAATATTAAAAACCCATAATTTTTACGTGCAAATATCTCTAAATACGATTTGCGAACCGATGAGAATTTATGGAATATTCTAAGTATGGGAAAAATCCAAATTTCGATACAGAAATTATATTTATTAAATTTTAGATAATAATAATAATAACGGGTTAAATAATTTTAATCTCTTTAATTATTAAAGTGTCTGGAAATTATCTCTTCTACAGACCATTTTGTGAATTCTGTATTTCATATAAATTTTAAAAATATTTACATAATATTATAATTTTTAAAATAATAGAATAAATCATATTAACAACTAAAAAGATTTTTCCTCGCTGTATCGCAGATCCTTAAGAAGGCTGTCAAGTTATTCCTAGACTTTTGCATGTCTTTAAAAGGAATTGACTTTAATATTTTTCTAGCAAGCCTCTTTGTAATTTTTATATTTCATTTTGTAACGTAATTTTTTTCAACTATATCGATTACACATTTTTAAAATTTCGATTTATTTCAGTAGTCTAAAATTAAATAGATCCAAAATTGATGAAATTTAATTTAACTGTCACATTTATAATTTTTTTAATGATTTCAGATTTATTAATTATTTTTAATTTTTAATTGTAACTCTAATACATCTGGAAATTATTCATATGAAAAAATAACAAAAGACTTATGAGTGTCATAGATATTTTTTTGTTTTTAATTTTTTATTTATATATTTCTTCACTATTTAGTGTATCAAATTTAGACCTGACTCCAACTCTTAGGTGGTGCAAGTAATAACAATCAGTAAAGCAACAAATGTATTTATATCACACAATCACAAAAATACAGAAAGATAACCAAAAGTCTGGGATCACAGTTAATGTCTGAAATGTTTCAAAACCTTCCACTATCTTATCAAAACACAATACAACCCAATAACAATCATTATGAAGAATGAATTAAATGAAATGTCTCAGCAATAATGCCTAATCTAATAAAATCATTTATAATCAAAGTTTAATTAAAACAAAATATTACTTGTACACTAAATTAATAATTACTTTTACAAAAAGTAAATAAAGTTAAAAGAAAATAGAAAGTTCTTACATTTATCTTCTGCTATAACTCCCGAGTTATCGTCTGAGCCCTAACGGTTGCTCACCGGTAACCCGGTGGTGGGGAATTTTAAGCATAGTCCAATAAAAATCTGAATATACTTGAATATTAACGGCCAAAATCTTGGTCTTCTCCAACGAATACCTCTATCTTCTCGAACAAAAATATCTTCCTCGAACAAAATTCGTTATCTTCTCGATCAATTATCTTTGTCTTCTTTAACAAAAACCTTTAAATTATTTTGTACGTTCTCTGAGGGATGAAAATATGCTAGAATCCCTCTGCTTATATACTTTTTAGAATTGATCTTCATCTGGAGATTATTCTTGAAATAATCTCGAAATCATACTTAAAATTCTAAAATTCCCTGAAAATTATTTTCTGATGATCATTAATATTTACTAAATACCTCTTTTGGACTTCTTTAAAAATAAAAATACTTTTGGAGGGTTTTTTTATTCTCTAAGTATTTTCAAAGTAAAAATATCTGGGAATTGTATAAAATGATTAAATTTATCGTTACAGAATAAAATATTGAAAAATATTTGGTAACATTTTGATTATTGAAGATTTTCGTAATAAAATTCTTAATAAATGAAATAGTTTTAAAACTTTGATTGTTTCTAAAGATTAAAAATATCACTTAAAACAAATGATAAATAGAGAGTTAAAGGAACACAGTTCTAAAAGATTATTAAGATTATAATTAATATATTAGTTGAGTATTTATATTTTAACAAAATCTTTTATTTGCAATGGAATTTTTACTCATTTGTTGATTGATATAATTATTAAAGTGATCCGTAAAATTGCAGAACTTATGACGCCAAAATGATATTGAAAGTAAAAATTAAAATATTTAAATAAGTTCATCAAATACGATTTCTACTATTCACGTTTTCCAACCATTTCTCAGGAAACCAGAAGTCTCTTTTGATACCATCCCGTGTCCTTTATTGAAATGATCTTGTTATACTATTTTAATAGAAAAATAGGAAAACATGTCAGTGTCTTAGAATCGACCTTTTATTATATAATAATATTATTGCCTTGTTTGTGTATTGTGAGGAAAATATGCTTAGATTTGTAGAATCCCAACTGAGACTATTATTGTGTTACACAGGTTTTGTGAGATAAGATTATGAAAAGCGACAACAAAAAATTATGATAATTCAAGGATATATTACAAGGTACATTACAACTTAAGAGTCGGGATTCAAGAATATAGATAGAACCCCACCCCTATTTCTGATCAAAACGTTGCCACGAAAGATTGTTAAATAAGTCATAATAATAATGTAAGAAAAATGAAATAAAATAATATTATAAAAGGAAACAATAATTATTTAATGAACTTATTTGGTAATTTAACGAACTCTTGTTTTAATTTTTGAATTCGGCATTTTTAATGCTCAATAGGGGTTGTACCACACCCTTATTCGTGAGAGTCTCAAGTATGTTGCATGATGGTGAGCAAGGCCATGAAATATTAACCAATTTTCTCAAAAGTTGAGAGGAAAACAAAATATTGAGAAATATTCTTCTTACCAAGTTAAAAAATTATATTATTTACGCAGATGAAAAGATTAATTAATAAAAATAATTGATCAAAATTATTACAGAATATTGAATTTTCTCTTCCCCTAAATTGTCTAATTTCGATAATTTTCAATAATTAGACAATTTTATTCAGGATTACATTTTGAGGCTTCGAAATATATATCATATAATATAATATAATATAAAATATTTAAACCAGAAAAAAGAATTGTAAAATTCTCAAAATTAATTAAAATTTTAATTCCCATCGAAATCAAAAGTTTGTGAGGGCGGCTGTAAAAAATTTAGCGCTTTTTATTAAAGAAAATAATTTTATACTTTTAAAGAGTTCTTAAAAAGAGTATAATAATTCATATAATTCAAATAATAATAATTATTCAT
>JBBMKC010219910.1:0-12314 GCA_037834085.1 Bipalium vagum
TAATAATAATAATAATAATAATAATAATAATAATAATAATAATAATAATAATAATAATAATAATAATAAAAGTAATACTAAAAAATAATTTTTTTAAGTTAAAGACAAATAAATAGGATTAAAAAAAAAGAAATTAAAAAAAAATATTATTATTATTGTTTGGTAATATTAATAAATTTCATTAAAATAGTTAATATATTATATTTCTCCTGAACTCTTTGAATATTTAATCAAAGAAAAAAGCTTTTATCAACTATTGTTAATAATAAATAAAATAATTATAAAAAAAACATATTACGTTATATATATTTATAAAAGTTTAAGAACAAAAATTAACGGAACCAATTTTTTGAACGTTGTAATTTTTGTTTAACGGCACCTGAGATATCTTACAGAATAAACTGACCTGAATCCACATTTTATCTTAATCAAATTGCGAAAAAGATAACGTTACAGTCCGTGGAGAGACATCCGAGACCCTATTGATTTTTAAAAATGTCAATTCTTTTGTAACATTTATTGCACTAAAATCGATAAAAAAAATCAGCTAAGCTCAGTGATTTGTGTGGCTTGTCACATTGGAGGTCGATTATTTCAAGTGGCAAAATAAACCACATTCTAAGTATATTCATTATTTTAAATCATACTATAAATTTTAAGAAACCCTCGCCACGAAAAATATAAATACCAATGGCAAAAGAAAAAGGATTTTAACTCAAATGTCATATTGTGCACTGTGATACTTCAATTTGTTACTAAACTCTTGCAGCCAGGAAATGTTATACAAAAGTTACTAACACCTTTTTGCTGTCGAAAAATATATTCCAAACACTCAGGAGTCTCCGAAAGATAATGGAAGTAAAAGACCTTGTGTAATTCCAATTATTCGTGTCTTAATAAGTATTAGCAACCGATTTTATTTTAATATTCTCCTTATTTTATTTTCAATTTCTCGTTGTCTTTTACGCAAA
The DNA here is from genome assembly GCA_037834085.1 of Bipalium vagum. Classification (NCBI taxonomy): domain Eukaryota; kingdom Metazoa; phylum Platyhelminthes; order Tricladida; family Geoplanidae; genus Bipalium; species Bipalium vagum. Next base: position 972 of record JBBMKC010219910.1, read on the forward strand.
AATATTTTTTACGAAATATAAAAAATTAACACAAAATATATTATTTTTCACGCAGGTCAAATACTGATGAGCACTAATAAAGGAAAATTAATTGCCTTTGATCTTGGGATCCTTATTTTTTATTCTCACCGAAAGAGAATGTGATGAGATTAAATTAAAACCCCTTCATTTTATATTCTGGAAATAAAATGAATTTTTTCTGTGGGAAAAATCAGGGGATTTGAATTCGACAATCTCACCCGTAAAGGGGATGAAGAAACAAGACATATAAATAAAAAAAATACAAGACAAATAAATCTCAATAAGTATGAAAATATAACATTATAAAACAAGTCTGTTATTCATTATTTTAAACGGAGTTTGTAAAGCAAATTTATTAACTTTGGAAATCTTTTCGAAACAATTTAACACACTCAGGATTAAGTTCTTGTAAAATCAAGTTCTTTTTTATATACAGCTTGCTCATTATTTATGTGAACTTAATTATTTTGAAATAACAATTGATAAAATTTATATTGTATTGATAATTTTTAATATGGATTAAAAGTATAATAACCAGTTTAGATAATTTTAAATATAGTGGTTATGGTTTTTTTATTTCAAAAAAATTCAAGTTGTTTTGTAAAATTTTCAATTTGAAAATTCTCAGGCAGTGGAAACCAGTTTTTATTCCAAGGTCAAGAAGCAAAAAGAAAATAATTAGATATCAATTCTGGTACTATACAGGAAAAAATAAAATCCATCAAACATATTTCAATTTAAATAAAAGAAAAGATTTAGAGCTTTAGAAATATTTAAAGAATCTAACAATTTGTCAATTCGGCAGGCATTTCTAGAGGTAGGTCAGTCTGAAGAAATTACTATAATGACATTGGAGCTATGGGAAGAAAACGTCTGTACAAAAAGCTCCCAAATGATGGATTGAAAGACGAGAATTATTTATTATTATTTTTATTATTATTTATCTTCTCTCATACATTGTACATAGAGACAAGTCTTCTACAATCAATGGGTTTAACAATAGCATTAATCATGCGTGTAACAAAGTAGACATTGAAGTATTGAGTTGACATTTGATTTGATTGTTGCATTTATAGGTTTTTTATAATTCTGAAAATGGACGGTGTTCGGTACTTTGGACGGCTGGATCGGATTATTGAAGCCAAGAATGTGGAAATGTTGATGTTTCTTTGTATGAAGGATAGGTGTAGGTGCAGAGTTTGTATTTTCTTAGCGTCATTGCCGGTCATCGCGTCACAGCCACTAACTACTTCATGGATAGGTCTCGATGACTGTATCGGATTAGTCAGTGGACACAATAATGTATATTTATTATAACATTTCACATCTGTAGAGTGTACAGTAATCAGATTTATATATACAATAATTCTTTATGCCATACATGCCTCCAGTCTCTGGCTGTGGCCCATGTGATCCATCTGCGACCCCTTAAGAACCTTAAAGCTAAACATTAGTGCAATTCAGGGATCGGGATAAACCACATTGGGCTCATTATCGAAACCAAATGATCTCTGCTCTCATTGCAGACTATATCTGTCAACAGATAGCAAGAAAAATTTCAAAACCATACATACAAGGAGAACTCAAGCACCGGCGATTACTGTGGCAAACTACATACTAATCAGCCATGAGGTATAACAATTAAAAAAATGGAACCACATAAAAAAAAGGGACACAGACATTATAATGTAGACACTGCATAAATGAAAACATGGATGAGGTATTGTAAACAAATATTTTAATTTTCCTTTATGATAATGTTATTTCACTTCATATCTTTGTTGTTTATTAAAATATTGAAAATGAAAGTATCTTAACTACATAATGAATAATAATAATATTAATAATAATAATAATAATAATAATAATCAGAGTAAGATGGAGAATAATTTAAAACCATGATTGAATATAAATCATAGCTTTATCGACTTGAACAGATATTCCAAACATTCATAAAAGGTCGGACAAAAATAATTATTTTAATAAATTAAAATATTTGAAGGTAGATAAAACTGTCCTCTAAAATCATTTCAACCTTATTAATAATGAAGTATCTGTTTAGATTAATATTTTATAAAAAATGTTTTATTATTATCATTTGTTAAATACGACAGAGTGAAAAACAAATCCTTTTATCATTGTCATTATTTCAAAATCAGTAGGATCTATATATTTAAATTGGTTTCCATTAAAAAGCTCTCATTAATCAATAATTTTACAATTAATGATAACTTTAATTTTTTTAAAAATATATTTCACTTTATGAATATGTTATAAATGTGAATATTCTTTATTAATATTTGATAAAATATAATATTAAAATAATAATTATTATTTCTATATATGTATATTCTTTCAAATAACAAATGACGTTCAGCACAAGAAAAAAAATCTTTAATGGGCTTGTTGTAAATTAAATATTTTCTATTTCTCTTTTCTAAATATTTATTTAATAGATATAAATAATAATTTCTTTCAAGTACTGTAACTTACAGGAAAATTAGTTTTATACAGAGAATTATCAGTTAAAATATTTTACCCTTATTAATATATACACCACACAAGGCTTGTAAATTTGAATTACGAAGTAATATTCTCCATTTTTCCAAGATATTTTTCAAATCTTAAATTGTTTAGTTATTATTATAATATTTTAAAAATATTATTTTAATTTTTTTTGTCAAATCGTTGTCTTTCAAGAGGTTCACAGATCTGGAAACCTGAAAGTTTTAAAAATTTTCAAAAAAAGGAGTTGAAGATTTTTTTCACGTGTTGGTACACTTTTGCTAAATAGTCGGAAGCTTATAAAACTGTACCTTTTAAAATAAATAAGGTGAGTAATGTGGACTGCTCCATTATAACTGGAATTGTTGGGATTGGAGTAGCAGTTTTAACAGGAGTTTCAACTTAAGAAAATTGTTTATTAGTTTATATTCCTGTTGTAATTTCTTTACAAGAAACAATAAATTAGTTTTACTTCTAAAAGGAAAGAAAAATTATAGAGAAGAGTGTGAAAATATAGAATCATCAACTAATAAACTTTATTTATTTCAAATGAAAGCTGTAGGAGGTAAAATATTACATAATGAAGAAATTTAACAAGCTAAAAAAATTATTATAAAATGTAAAGAAAATATTTTTTAAAAAATAAATCAATAAATATTATTGAAAATGTCAATCAAAAAGTTAAAAAAAGAATTGAAAAATGACTTCAAGTAAAGTTTTCACAATACAAAAACGAAGTTTAAAAAGAATTTAAACAAAGTTTCCAAGATGCTAAAGCAGAAATTATCAAAGCCGTGGTTGCTGTTCTTATTCTTAACTTGTTTTTGGCTATTTTCGTCAATCTATGATATAATCTCATCATATAATTTTTAATCTTATCTGTTTACTATTTTATTACCTTCTTTATTTTTATTTGAGCTGATCTAAATTTTATATGATTTTTATTATGTTTTATAAGATTATCTATAAATAATTTAATTTCTTTAGAACTGGCTCCAAAAAAAACTAGGTTGTCAGCGTAGGTAAGGGTGGTGAATTCAGTGTTATTGACAATCAGTGGTTTATCTATAGAAGAGATAGTTCGAAGCAGAAGGTCAATGTTAAACAGAAAAGGTCATGGAAAGAAGACACCCTTGTCAAACACTACAAACAATATTTGTTTCAGTAGAAAATAGATGATGGCATTGGTTTTAATTTCACTATGAAGTAGTTTCAGAAGTGAAAAAACTTTCTCCTGTTTATTCAAAAAAAGTACTGCAAAATTATTTCTTCATAATTTCTTCATGGCAGACTAATAACAATGAGATTATTAAAAAATAATGACAATAAATCGACACTTTAATTTGATGCTATGTCACCTGACAAAACTGTACAAAAATAGTGGACACAGTTCAGAATTAGTTGAAACTATGATGGATAAAGTTGATTTAGATCAAGAAAATCAAGTTTAAGGTAAGTTGCCAGTTTGTTACTGAAATTGAACAGGATCAAATCAATGGACTTATCGGCAGAGAGTGGATTAAAGAAATGCTCAAAGGATACAGTTAGACACAGAGTGGTATACATTATATGATTCATTTCGTGCAGCTGTGAGGATTAGTTTGGGCAAAGGAACATTTAAAATGAAATTCTGAGTCATGAAGATCTGTTTTATCAACAGATGACTCACGTTTCACACTTAATTTCAACGATGGTAGAATCCAAGTAAAGCCCTGAAAATAAGATTGCTGTATTAAAAACCATGATCGATATGCTTCTGAAAGCGTAATATGATGGAAGGGCAGTACAACTCTAGTTATTATCGATGGTTCATTAACTGATTCATGATATATTAATGAAATTATCAAGTACTGTAAAATACAATCTTGTGCATGATAATCAAAGGCCACAAGTAATTGATGCTTTGTGTACCAAAAATGTATCAGTTCTTCCATGACCAGTAAAATCACTTGATGTCACCTATCGAATATGCTTGGAATGATTTTGAACGGCTTGTCAGACAAAATTATAATCATGTCAACTAAAAAAGAACAAATGGCGAAAAGATTAAGAGAAATTGAAAATAATAATAAAATAATAATTTTCAAATTATTATAAGCATGGGAAGACTACGGGAATTGTATTGTATTGACAAAAGAGTAATATTTATTAATGTATTTATTGTAAAATTTATTAATTGTGAAATAATGTGTTTGTGACGAATAATACGATTGTTTGGTTGAAATCTCGTTTTGTTTTAATCTTTTTTGGGAATAAGTATATTTCAAAAATATTTTCCAAACTTAATACTACTAATAAAAAATATAAATTTATATCGAAACACAACATTGACTATTTCATCTACAATTCTCAAATGATTTTCTTCTTAATTTCTTTAAATTTGAGAAAAAATTTATTATATTTACAAAATTTTCAAATAAAAATACAAAGATAACATTTATATAATAGAAACTATAACAAAATCTAATAAAACGATTCTCAATAGAATTAATGATAAGTGATTAATATGAAACAAGCAAAGAAACAATTTTCAAAAAACTTCATTTCGTTCCATGAAAAAACAGCCTTTGATGTGTTCAATCAATAAATCATTTTAATAATCAATATTCTAAAACTATAAATTCGATTTACACATAAATAACCAATTAGACAGTCACGATCATAACTCATCTTGAAATTCTTTTTCAGTTCTCCTAATTCTTCCTCTTTCCTCTTCTCCCAATTCCTTCACTCTCCTCTCTCAACAGAACAATCTCCACGCTTTTTAATTTTGATATTGTTTTAAATACGCTGGATAAGGATCGACTGAAGAATAATCTTCGTTATCTTCGTATTCATCTCTGTAAGATTTTTCATAAAAAATAGATATTAAATATCAATAAAAATTAACAATTTGTTAAACGAAGAAAAGTGAATCTTTTTCAAATTAAATTCGATCAAAACAAAAACACAACTAAGGAAAAACTCAAAGATTTTACTTCTTTTATTTATTCATGGTTATTTTTAAAAAATAATCAACATTTTATTATTAATTAATTCAAAATAAATTTTTTTATAATAAATAATTGGTTTTTAATTTAGATGTTTTACGATTTCTTAACACAATGAAGCACTATTAATTACTTCTATTACCAAATCAATCCATCATAGATAATAAACAGTCAATAATATTAATAATCAATAATAATTTTTATTTAAATAATAATTAATGACTAAGAAATAGTAATAAACAATAACCAAAAAAATCAATCAAAAAATTAATAATTATTATGAAAAATACTCAAAATAGCAATAATTATGTTATTTATCATTTATGTGATCTACTTTATTTGAAAATGATTTATTTTTAAAAATAATATTGATTAAAGGAAAGACTGGAGTGGATAAAATTGCCATTTTAAATAAATGGAAAATCAGAATATATTTCACTAGCTACCATACCTAACTTTCCATAATTGTTATATCAATCAATAAAAATTTGTTAGATTTTATTTCTAAATTTAAAAGATGATCAATATCAAATTTGATATATCGAGATGAAAATAAAACCATTTCCAATTTCATTATAAAAAGTAAAATTTGGAAAAATAGATAAAATTTATATATATTGTAACACATTACATGTATGATTTGTTTTTCAGCTGGCCCAATCTTTGTTGAGGTGGTGGTCGTCTTTTATTATCGGGTGCCAAGCTAAATGAATAATAAACAGATAAATATCAATCAAAAATAATTAAAAACAATAGAGGAAATTATTACAGGAATCGATGATTGCGATGATGAGGATAGTTACGATGGCCCAATGTCTTTTCGTTCACGTCAGTCCAACTACGAATCTTTAAAGGATTTGAAAAACTGAACAAAATCAATTAAAAGAAAGAGGAATTCATGTTAAATTAAGAAAAATCAATATTTTCGAAAACTATATTAAAATAAATTTTCATTCCACAAAATATGAATATTTTTAATAACATTCAATTTTTATATTGATAAAACAAGTTTAGTAATAAAAATCAATCAATACAACAGGATCAGAATAATAATTTGTTAATATTTTAGTTCAGTTCGAATTCGAAAAAACTTCCTTGAAAACTTTTTTGGGCCAATATTAAATTTGTCTCTATTATTAAATTTGGTACAAGAAATAATATAATATTCTTAATGGTAATTTTACCTTATTGATTTTTATTTATTTTAGGTATATATGATTTTTTTCTTGTTTATAGTTATAGTTAAGATATAGTTATATATCCTAATAAAAATAAAAGTCGTAATTAAGTTATTTGGGAATTATTTGTACTCTAAACAACGTAAAACATTATTATTATGGGAGTAGCAAAATAAGTGTTTACAAACATTGGTACACTTTGTGTAGTGTGTGAGCTTAAATGTAGTTTAGTGTATAAAATATTTTGAATAACTATTTTATTATAAAAATAAGAACGGTATTGTGAAATTTGTAAACATTTATTTCTAAAAAAATCAAGATACAATGAAAAATGAGAATAAATGACAACGAAAAAAAAACGACTAAGTACAACAGAGTAATAAAAAAATTTGTAAATACTCAAGAAATCCAAAAATGTTTAAATTAATATTAATATTGATGTTGAAATTTTATCAAAATGTAGTGATTTTCTTGATAAATGTACTTAGATCAGAAAAATTAAATTAAGATTTGGAAATATTCTAACAGACATAATGTGTATGGGTGAGAGTAGCGCACTATCGTTTTAAACAGAAAAAGTAGATATAAATTTTACTATATTTAATATTTCTATCGAGGAATGTGGGACGCAATCAATTTCTACATTAATCTGTAGTATTGTATGCCTATAGGACCTGGAAAAGTTAGAAGTTTCAGAGTTTGTACTACCATGCACTTCACTTAGCATTCGATCACATCGAATACCCACGACTACTTCAAATAAATCATTAGCACTTTCTTATGAAACCCAGGAATAATAATGTAACACTCATTTGAAGGTGAATATTCATTTGTGAAGTTCAATTCCATTATTCTCGTACTTATACGAGAATAAAAGTGAGGGACTATTTGCAACTATACCTTAAGAATTGGAACTTCGATTAATACTATTGAAACATCAATGATTGGAAGCGATCTGGAGGGAGCGCGAAATCAATCACTTGAATCTATCTATTAATAAATTTCAATTTTACAATGAGTTAGAGATGAGGATCGATTGCCGTAATTATTTCATATCTGGTCACCTTCCTGTTGATGATAATTTATGATGAATCAATGCCTCCTGAAGATTGACCAGGGAAGAGACGAATTCCATGGGAACCTTTAAGATTCCTGGGGATGTTTCGTCTTGTTGAATTTCATCAAGAAAAATAGTTAATTGACAAACCTAATGATATCCTCGTGTCAGCCTGGGCCGACTGATGATTGACGCGAGAACTGAGTTGAATTCCAATTGAGACGCAGAGTTACTCTTTTGTTGACAATTCTATATGATTGACCTCCAGTGGCTAAGTGACTTGATATCCTCAATGATGGTATTCCTGTGTTAGCCTGCACCCCATGAGTACGAGATAGAATAAAAAATTGTAGAAACAATCAATCAAGAATATCAGAAAGCAACCAATTAAAAAAAATATTTTTTGTGAAATAATGTAAATTAATTATTTGGTATTATTTTAAAAAAACAAAAAATATTTGATCATTAGTGTTCAATATTTCCGTTGTAAACGAAAAATTGTAATTTAAAACAAAAAGATCGATTGTTAAATAAGCTATCAAATTTCTTTAAAAATTCTAAAACAAAAAATAAATTATTATTATTGATTGATAGATTGATTTAAAATATAAATAAAAATATTTTAATCTGTTATTCAATTGAAGTAAATATTGAGAAGCGATCTTACTGGTACGAATTTTCCCTGAAATCGAAGAGATTATTGAATTCGTTGTCGGTGGAGAATGAAGAACGAAATCTTTTCGGGGCCGGTTGGAAATTGTGCTGCAGATAACTCTGGTGAGAGTTATCATTAAAAAATCGGTTGGGATTCTCATTTCTGTATTCGTAGTCGTTATAGTATTTATCGAATGGTTCAGGAACAATATTGGAAGAACTGAAGGACGAGGAATTCATGGTACGATGTTGGTACACTGGATGGTCGAATCTTTCTGAAATGGCTGGAAACGATTTCTCAAGCATCAAACTTGCTTTGCGCTTTAGTTGACCATGATCTTCGGCAAAATTGACAATAATAAGAAATCCTCGATATTCTAAACCGTTAAGAGTGTTCACGGCATGAATTGCAGATTGTTCCGATTCTAAGTACTGAAATAATTAACGATAGCGTTGTCTCAGCAAATATTTATTACAACAAATCCGTAATTGGAGATCAACTTATAATCTTGTAGATCGTAATAATGTTGGAAAATTTCTCGAAGAGTTTCATTAGATGCTGAGGGAGGTAGGTTACCAACAAAAAGCTTTACCATATCGAAAATGTATGCAAATAATGATTACAGTAAAACAACGAATTTGATGAATTTAAAATTAAAATTCTCTTAAAAAAAAAATTTTATGGGAAGGAAAAAATTATAAAATATATATAATTAAATTATTAAATGTATACAATTAGATTACTTCAAAATAATTTTCACTTATTTTAATTAAAAGAATACAATTTTGATTTATATCATTATCGATACATGAAAATTGTCATCATATACATATATTTGTAGAGGTTCCAGAAAAATTAAAAATTTTGAAGATAATGTTTCTTGTGTTATTCCTCATTTTGAGATCTTATTTTTATAATATTAATCAACTGAGGTCATAAATACACTCACTCGTACTTAGTTATACAACAGTTAATAAACGGCATGATTAAACTCTAAATATATTTCAAAATTTTAAACATTAACTCAAATAAAATCTGAAAATTTTTTAATTAATACTTTTTAACAAACTTTAATTGAAACTAGTAATATAATCTTGTAACTTAAAGTACGCAAATTTCTTTTACTTAGAGATTGGAATGTTAGTCTTATTTCAAATCAAGTTTAGAGATTCACTGAGTAGATTTTTACTATAGACTAATTTTATAAAATCTTTAAAAAATAAAAATATATAAAATAATTAAATTTCTGTCAAATTTTTAGTATGATGATTTTCCTTCGTTATTTAATTTATACCCTAGTATGGACTTTTAAAAGAATAATTTTCTAGGGATCTGCAACTACTATAGAAGATTTTTATAGGAATAGTGGAAGAGATATATTCTCTTGAAGATAGTCTGTCGGAAGAGTGAAAAGAATTTAATACGGACACTTTAGATGGAAAAAGCGTTCAAGTTGATGAAAATTTCATTAACATCAAGTCTGGTATGGTGTTTTCCCGATATTAAGAAAGAATTTATTCTGGATATGGATGCGAGTTTTGACTCAATAGAAGCAGTTTTGTCTCAACTGGACGAAAATGGGAAAAATGAATTGTCTGGCTCTCATGACATGAGCAGTCATGAAATTGTGTACTGTATTACCCAAAAGGAATTGCTAACTACTTATTACTTTTATAACCACTTTCAATATTATTTGTACTGTGTATGCTTCAGACTGAGAACGGACCATAAGACAATCACTTTCAAGGTAAGTTTGAATAAGCCAATCATGTTGCAATTTGGTCTTTACCTTACCTTTCTTATTCTAAAAGAGAGTTAAAGGAAAGGTTTTGCTCCTCAGACTTTTGCATTCTAAATGTACCATGTTGAACGTTTTGTGGGATAGGAAGATGATTTTGAGGCTGGATTTAATTTTAAATTTGGATTATTAGAGTAATCTCCTATTTGACACTCGAAGAATCTGACACAACCAACACAACCAAAATCTGTTTTGCTTCATGATAACTCTCCTATTCACACCTCAAAGAAAATACAAGAAACATTAACAAAGTCTGTGTTTGTGCAGGTAGACTCATAAAGTCCAGATCTTGCACTTGATTTTTGGTTGTTCAATCATCTAAAGAAACATATTCAAGGCCATAAATTTGTTTCAACTGATGATATAAAGGAAAAAGTCACGAAATTCCTCATGGAAAATACTCAAATTTTCTCTGAAAATGGCTTCAATGGAATGGCATCCGATGGAAAAGGTGCGTCAATGTAAGTAGCAGTTATGTCGAGAAATGAAACCTACAAATTTATATGTATTGCTAAAAAAACTTTTGAGTTGACTTCATTATTTCTGGTGGAGTCAAAATACTTTTTACCCTTACTACTGTTAATATTCAAATAAATATTAACCAAACTGAATTTAATTCTTACCCAAATTTCCAAAATAATTGTTCGTTCGAATCAATTTATTCACCACAAAAGAAAAATCGCAATAACATCACTTTGAATCAATTCTCTTTGGTCATTCGCTTCGTTATGTTCAAATTGGTTCTCTTGCTTCAATTTTTGTCCGTCTCGAATTTGTTTTAATCATTTTTTTTGTTCTGATTTGATTTAGTTGTGAAAAATCTGGTAGTTACTTTTATACTCTGCAGTTTTCCTCAATTGGCCAATCAATAATCATAGCAGGAATATCCTTCCTCTTATCAAATATCTAGATTAACTCGACCTTGGTCGCCTGAGCTGAACAATTGACTCGACAACTGCTCTCAATGCTAAACCCACAAGCTCTTCATCTCTGTGTGGACTACCCGCTCCACTTTTCCATTAGGTTAACGTGTTCGCCGAGCTGAATAATTAAATGTATTAGGTTTCCTAAAAATCATCAATGAAAATAAATGTTGAATTTTTAATATATAAAAATGGTAATTATAATTTACCATTTGT
>JBBMKC010219921.1:0-12313 GCA_037834085.1 Bipalium vagum
TATATATAAAATAACCGTTTGATAATTATTAATTAATGTCAGCTAAACTTTAAAAAAAACGCAACGAACTTAGTTTAGATCTGGTTTGCTTTAATTAATTTTAAAGGCTTTTTGGGGGTTAATTATCCGTTTTTCGTATCTCAAGAAGTCGTGAAAACATTTTGTTTTCATTGCATTTTAATAAATATCATTTTGGTTTGATCGATAATTTGATTTATTTACATTTCTGGTTGCGGTGTCTTTGGATTTTTCAAAATATTGTTGAAATAATATTATTATAATCTTTCAAACAAATTGTCGTAATTAATTATGTTTATTATTTATTCAGGTATTATTATTCGGTTAATTGAAAATCTTAATGGTAGAATAAATTTAAGAAAGAAAAATTGCATCATTAAATTGTTTCAATAATATTATTGATTACACAACTTAGAAATTATTATTACACCGCTTTCACCTCTATTTTGATATTGTAAATTTAATTTTGACATTGTAAAGCTTAATTTTGACTTTGTTTATTTAGATTATTTTCAAATTACAAACCATAAAAATTACAAATTGTAAAAATGGACAATTACGGAGCTAATACATTGTTAACACAGTATATATATATGTACATTTACTACAGGTTTAAAGAATAATTTTTTTAATATTTATTTATTTATATATTAATAAATATATTTAATTTAATGTTAATAATTATAATTAATATATTATTATTAATTATTCATTTAATTCGATAGTTTAATATATATTTAATATAGTTTAAAGTAAAGTTGTGTGATTTAATATCATGCAATACGATAATCCGTATTGACTAATTGTCGTGTTTTCTTTAGGTTCCTGCATCATTTTCACCAGTTGTTTACAATTTTTTTCTGCTGTTATTGATAAGCTTGTTTCGTGAATTGATAATGAATCAAACCTACGCTTGACCACTAGCCACTCACAAATCTTTTCTTTTGTGCTGAATGTTTGCGATTGTCATATTTTAATCATAATTCTTTTAAAAATTGATCATACTTGCGACTAAAAGGCAACCTCTAACAAACCTGCAAACACTTTTGTCTCTGCTTTTCATGGAGTTCATGTGGAACCAATTTCTCCAATTTGTTTACTTTTCCTACTTGCGTTAAAGGATTAAAAATTGTTTGTTTGAGGACACCAAACTTCACCGGTAACTCATAAGAACTCTGTGATGAGTTAGCTTCAACGGTCAACTTTATTTCTTCATTATGATTCTTTGATTCTTAGTGACTACGTGGCTCATCTGTTAGGTCAAAGTTTTTCAATTTTTAGACCTAATAAAATAGGTAATTTAAATTCCATGTTAGGAAATTGATTCCTTGGTGCTATGATTGACAGGAAATATAAAGTTTTGTTTATTTTTCGGCAGTGAGATTGATAAATTCCTTTCAAGGGGTTGGTTATTAAAAAGTCCTTTTCGCATATTAAGATAAAACTTCAACATAGATCCATGGTTCGATTGAACCAATCTAAAAATTGTTGGTAAAATAATAGAACAATCCTATAAAATTTACAAAGTAACCATTAGAAGTAAAATATTTTATTTAATGAAAATCTCTATAAATGTAACTCCAACAAGTACTAAAGGCAGACCTAAATATAATTATTGTTAGACTTCTAAGTAGAATAAAAAAATATTCAGAAAAAATCAGACTCGTCATTTTGTTGGCAGGAATTTATTTTAATATAATTAATTCATTTCATTTATTTTTTAATTAATCAATATCAAAAAAATATAAAATTAAGACAATCATTGATTTTATTATGACAGTGAACTCTGTTGAATTTGGATATCGGCGAGATGAATTTTTCCCGAAATTATCCGTGTGATGACTTCAGAGTTTTATTTGACATGTATATAGATTAAATTGAATTTTATTTCGTTCACCAAAAAGAGTTCAAGTTAAATAGTAACCAGTGTAATTCGTTTCACAGCATTAATTTTATTAAATTTAGATTATCGTAAGGATAATACTAAATTAGCTGAAAATGAATATTAATTTATGTAACATAAAAAAATTTCTGTCAAAATGAATTTCTCAATATGGTACGGTATAATTAAATGAAAATATCGATAAAATATTATATAATACCAAAATATCTATTTGAAAAAAAGAGGATAAATAATTAAAAGTATGACAGCTAAAATATGAATACAAAAATAAATTCTTCCGAGGGTATTTTACCTAACAGTGAGAACGAAAGAGTTAACTGATTGACTTTAGACATATATGAAAATATCTTAAAGCAATTATTAAAGTAATTACTTAAAATAATTATTAAAGTAATATAGATCTGACCGTATAATTCTTAAACTACTGCTTTTGATAACTTATAATTAAGATATCCTTTTCTACCCATAATTAGGGTAATTAATTTTTACATTATTGCAGATACATGATTTCACCAGAATAGACCATTTCAATGTTACATGAGGAAAAGTAACATTTTTTTTCAAAATGACTTGTTCAACTGTCCGGGGGCTTACGAAATATTTATCATACGTCCAATTCTTTTCTGAGGCATCTCCGATACTTCTCAACCTGCATTAGTAGAAAATTTTATTTTTAACAAAATATTTTACAAGTAATATAAAATGATTTTTTCTAATGAAAAATTACTACAGAAATATTTTATTGAGGTACCTGATGATACAAAAAAAAGTTCATTGTCATTAACTAATTTTTTATTTGGATTAAAGGTAATTTTATTAATTGATAATTATTTTAGAATTTTATTATTTGATAAAAAATAATAAAATTATTTATCATTTTTTAAAAAAATATATAACAACACAAAATCAATAATAAACATTCTTAGATAATCTTAATGAGAATATTATGAAATATTATTCGTAAAAAGTCCATCTATTATTTTTCATCACAACTTTAATACATAAATACAAGCATAGAATTTCTTCATTATTTAATTTCTCTTATCAAAGTAAATTTCCTGTAGAAATAGTGGTAAATTATTCTCGAAAAAAGTAAAAATAATGAAAATTAATTCATTATTTTTTTATTTTACTTTCACAAAATTAAACAAGACACCAATACATGCCTTTTTGATTACAATTTATTAGGAGAGCTTGACGAGAAAAAAAACAATTCTTCATCAATATCCCTATTGGGAGAACACAATACATTTTTACGATTTTCCTGTTTTTCTTTTCACTTTTTTATCGAAAACTTTTTTCCAGTATTAATTATTTAATCGAAAAATCTTTGAAACGTTTCTTGACTTTCAAATTATAAAATTTAAAATTAATCTTAATTAATTAATTTTCATAATTAAAACAATTTTCAAAACGAGTTCACTTTGTCAATCAATCATCATCACCAAAACAGAAGCAGTAGCAGCATCATCAGCATCATCAGCAGCAGCAGCAACATCAAGAGCAACAGAGAAACATTTTTATTCACTCCTTTTATTGTCTTCCATCTCATTTTTGAGCCTTTCCAACCATTTTATCATTGACAAACGACGATTAAAACCATTTTAACTAACTAAATAGACTATGCAACAATTACATTCTCACAAATCATTGATGCAATAATCTATGAAGTTTTCAAAAATCATTAATTCGGCTCAATGTTTCCCATCACCATAACGATGATTTTTCACGTGGGAACAGCCGAGCAAACCCATCAATGGAACAGTCTGAAAAGACAAACAGAATCTCCGTTTTCGAAAATCACAGAAAGAAAAATGCTTACTGGAATTCGCATTTGAAAATTGAAATTTAAAAATTATATAATCCAGTTTCCTTATTTATCAGCATTGAATAGACCAATGACCGTTGGGTGAGACTTAATTTCTGCTCTGCCATGGAAATCATATTTTTTGTGTTTATTGTCGAACCAACCTGTCTATGAGCGCAACGAAGCTGAGCTATATTATTTTGCTTCTTTTTGTCATGTTTGATTAGGTTTTATTTCATTATGTTCCATTTCTGATTCAACATACTCAGTGGCGATGATCATTTCTAATAATAACAATAATAATAAAAATATTATTATTATCATATTATTTTTTATTACTAATAGTAATAGTAATATTATAGTTTTACATTTTATATTATTCTCATTATTATTATATTATCGCTGTTATGTGTTTTCAATCTTTTATAAAGATTTTAATTTGTAAATCTCTGCGATACTTGTTTCTTACTTGACAATTAAATGAAAGAGATTTTAAACTATTATTAATAAATATTTATTATTATTTTAATATTTGGTGATGCTGAAGAGAAAAAATATTATTTTTAAAAAAGAAGCATTAAAAAATACTAAATTCCTAAATTACTGTGATAATTTAAACAAACAAAGGATTATTATAGAAAATTCTTACCAAATTACAAGTAGTAATATTAATACTTCCTAATCGGACATGTTAACATAAACATTTCATATTCCATGAGGGGTCGAAACTGGTGGCTATTTGTGAAGAATACCTTTTTGTGTAAATATTCTATAATAGTGACATATTTAAACAAATATTATATTTGAGTAACATCACAATTTTAATAGGTTAATATAATTTGTTATTATTATTTCCAATTGATAATAATAATTTTTATTTTCTTCAAATATTTTTTTACTTTGGAAAACTATTTCAAGGTGTCCCACCGAAAAATTAGGAAAAGAATAAGAACAATTACGAAAGCAACAGATATCTTAAGTGGAAAAATCCATATTTTACTTTTCTGTAATATATTAATAAATTAAAATAAATAACAAATTTTATTTTAGACTTTTAAAATACGCGTGCTATCTTTGTTCCATTTGATAAATATATTTCATTTTAATAAAATAATTAATTGCTTAAAGAAAATTTAATTGTCAAATATGGAAAAATCAACCGGATAAGATCTTAAAAATATATTATATTATATTATTTATATATATTTGTAAAAATTATTTTCTGCACATGGAGAAAATTATTAGAAGTTGGATTTATTTTGCGTTAAGATTCACTGGTTTCTGTGGTTAGAAAATGGAAGGCTGATTTTCAATGAAAAATCATGGATTTTTCTTATCATTTATAAAATAAAATCTGAAAGGAAAATATATGTTACATACTACAGGCTCACTATTAATGATTTCCTTATTTGATATTATTTATATAGAAATTTTTAAAATTATTATTATTTTATGTATTAATTTTTTCAAGAAAAAATATTTAAAAAGAAAAATCGTAAACTTATGAGATAAATAGATGATAATAGTTGTTACTTCTCAAAAATTTCAACGATTAAAACATTAGAAAAATTATGAGAAAATGCTTCTAAAATAATTTATTTTATGGATTAATATGGATGTTAAAATTCCCTTTTTAATAAAATAAATTTTCCACTCCTGTCAAAGTTAAAAATAGATGACGATATCAAATTCGAATCGAAAATTTTTAATAAATGAATGAATTTTTTAAATTATTAAAATTTTTAAGTTTATATTTTAATTTTAATTAATTTTACTTTGTTTATGCACTCAATAAATAGTGTTCCAATAAGAATTGCCGAAGAGATTTCTTACATAATACTTTTAAGATACGGGGTGTGTGTAAAGTAAGTATCCTATTTTGGAACAAGCAAATATACATAGCAAATATATATAGGTGGTACCAAAGATATGTATATGATAGAAATCTCATAATTTAGGAAAAAATTTTTTATGAAGTAGTAAACTATTCTAAGCTTCATTTTACTTAACGTTTTTACCATCAAGATCAATACACTTGACAAGGCTATCAACAAAAACAGTCGTAGCATTTTGACACATAATAATTGATATTTTCGAAAAATCCTGTATAAATATTATTTCCAATTGATGTAGATTCTTTGGCTGGTGTATATAAACATTATTCTTTAGCTACTCCCATAAAAATATATAGTGGAGTTAAATCAGGAGATCTTTCTGACCAGGATAGTATAAACACGTCTTATAAAATCTTCTTCGTTTAACAATTGGTGAAAATGTAATTTGTATTGGATCAAATTAAGCGATTGGATCCTTAGCGATCTATAAACTGTACTCTTTGAAATTCCTAGGTTATTTGAAATCTCACGACAAGAATGTATTTCATGAACACTGAGAATTTCGATAAATTCCTTGACCACTCCTTGGCAAATCGTGAACAGCTCCCTGTTTTAAAAAATCTTTTTATAAATTCGCAATAGTTTCGAGACTTGAAGACTTATCGGATACATACATTTTTCCCGCTGTCTTATCACCTTGGTTTTTGATTGAAATTGTGGAATTAATCACTATTTAAATTCTGGTTTCCTTATTTAACATGGCAACGAAAATAAATGAAATATTAAAATAAAAAATCATTTTACCTGAATTTTTATGACTATAAATAAAACGTTAAGAATCGATTAATATATCAATTCAAAAAAAATTAATTTTACCAAAATTTAATAGAATTATATGACATTCAAATTACTATTGACTTTTGTGACACCATGTATCATAATTACATATATTACATATGATTATAATGATTATAAGCACTTATTTAAAAGTTTTAGTAGTCATATTGAGAGATGTACAATTGTATTTTACTTTAAAATTTGAAAATGATAGACAGAAGTTATATTATTAAATATAAATATATAAATTAAACAAATATCAATATCCTAAGGGAATATTATTAGGGAACTGCGTATAAATACCTGATAAAAAAATTATTTAAAGTTATTTATTAATAAAACCACTTTTTATGAAATTAAAGCATTAAAAATATAAAAATAAAAAAGCGCAATTTCAAAATTTAACTTAATAAATAATAAAGAAATATAATTAATTCCATTAATATTTCAAAATATCTTTAAGGAACTTCCTTACAACCATTTTCCTTACAATTTCCTTTGTAGAGGAGTAACCATGACCAAATAAATTATTTGAACACCTAAATGTCATATACAAAAAGAAATAGAGCTTGAAAATATTCTTATAAAAAGAAAGTTGTTTGATGAAATAATTGTTATATGAAAAGGAAATGTACAAAATCTCAAAGAATAGTTCAAAAGATATTTTAACAATTATATAATTTTCATTAAAGTGAGAAATATAATAATAAAATTACATTATTTGATTTTCATAAAATTGAAAATATTTACAGGAAAAGTATCAGTAAATATAAATAAAACTAACTAAAATATTTTTCCCCATTGGTTATAATTCTTTCTTTTAAATTTCTTTTTCTTAAATTTCTTTTAATTCTATTTATCATAATATTAAACTAAATATTTTCATTAATCATAAATTGTTTTAAATAAATTTTTCTCTATAATACCATTTATTTAAAAATCTTTTTTCTTATCTTTCTTAACTATCACATATCACTTCAAATTTATATTTTTTTATTTATATTTATTAATTTATAATCACATTAATCAATATTTTTTCTTTTCCATAAGTAAATAAAATCAATTTTAGAAAGTCTTTAGACTTGTTAACATTTTCGAACTTTTCTGAACTAATCTTACAAGAAAATAGTAAAATTAAAATCTTAATTAAAATAATTTCTAAAACATTTATTGTATTATAAATAAATAATTCGTTCGACTTCAAAATTGTGCTCTCGATTGAAAATTGTCTATTTACTAAATAAAACTTTGGCCCAATGAAACATTTGGGAAAATGTTTTAGTTTCCTTAGTAAATCTACAAAGTTTGGATAATGAAATTCAATATGAACAATCAGAATTTATCAATATTAAAGATATTGTTTTCGAACATGATAATGCAAAGTTGCTCACATTTTGATTTATCCTGGGAACCTTTTTGGCGTTTTGGGGATACTTTATCACACCAGCCAAATGCCTTATGATTATCTATCATCATTTATCACTTAATTCGAGTTTTTCCCAAAATTTATTGAATTTCGTGAACTACAAATATTATTATATAAAGGTTTATTATCCATATAATATAAGGATGACTTAAAAGTGCGCTGTACTTATACTTATGTAACTAGAATTAAGTTGTTTATTATCATCCTATTTCTTTCTCTTGATATAGCTGCTTTCATTGACATTGTGAAATTAATGGACTTTGCACATAAAATTCATATAAAATACTGAAGTGGTTGATACAGATACAGAGCAAATTGTCAGTATTATAAGAATTCGAATTTACGATTAGAAAAATGTTTATATAAAATTATTTTCGAACAGAATATACACAATCGATATTCACTTTGTATCATCGGTTTTATTGATTAAAATATGATCATAAAACTTTTAATTATATTATTAAACTTTATATTTACAATTTATCTTTAAAGTAATACTTTTATAATTTTTAAAATTTCTATTAGGTTGAATACTTCTAAAATGGTTATACTGCTGAGGTCAACCAGTTCGGTTACAATCACATTAAATAAAAAAAGTCAAACAAAAATTCCAAAATATATTTTTAGATAGATTTACTGAAAATTCATTAATATAAATCCTAAGTATTACATTATTAGGCATAGTTTTTAAAGAGATGCCCTTATAAATTTGGACAGACATTTCTCAAATCTCAATGTTTGAAAAACAACAGATTTGTATTAAATTAAGTATTTGTATTAAGAAGTCAAAATTCATATAAAGTAAAATTTTTATTTGAACAAAATCATACCATAACCAATATTAATGTTTTGTTTCTTAAAAATTGCGGAAATTTAAATAGATTGGTAAATTAAATAAATATTGTTGGATCATGTTTTTCTGACCGACTCCGTCAAAAAAAATACTTGGAAAACAAACACAATAAAAAAATTAAATAAAATTTATTGATAATTCCTCGATTGAATATTTTGTCTCCACATCCATTCATGTAGATATGATTCATAATACGTTCTTCATTGACACGATCTTAGTCTTCAATTTCCCCTAAATCTATTCAATTCTTTCGGTGTGAGGTACTTTAGACAGTTGGAAAAGGATTTCGTGTGGCAGCGCCATGAAAGTTTCTTTTTTATGTGCATTTTGTCAACATCATCACATTTATCTAAAAACATTAATAAGGTAACATAAATATTATAAATTACCTGTTAATAATAACAGACTGTTTTCTCTTAAAACCAGAATGGCATTGGATGGAACACCCATCGCCATACTGTTAATTGATTTAATATCCATTTCTTTATTATCAACATAAAATAGTTCAAAAAATATACCTGATGCAATCGATTGGTCAAAAATGGTACTTGATGTAATTTATCGGTCAAAGAAGCATGATCCATATTGTTTTACATAATTAATAATAAATTTAAATTTTGTACTCTTATTCAAAATTAATTTTATTAAACGCGCGGCTATTGTTCTTATTTTATTATAAATAATTATATTTATATATTATTCTTCCTGTTTGTGTAAAAAAGAATATTTTGCATTTATATTTGTAAAGATTTTGAACAATCCGTTGATAAGTCTCATTAATTTCAAACAAAAACCCAGAGAAATGAAAGCTCATCAATTGAAGAAATTTCATAATCAAGATAATAATCATTGATTTCAAAGAAAAGCGTTGATAAAAAGTAAAAAATATTTTTAAAATGCAAAACGAAATTTTCATTTGTTTAAAATAATTAAAATGTAATTATAAATCCAATAAAATTTCTTATTTAATTCTTTAGTAAAGAAATTTAATTATTTTAATAATTTTATTAATTCGTTTTTTTTTAATATGAATAATAATTTTTAAAAGTATGAATTTATAATATATAATATTGTTATATTTTATATTTATATTTTTCATATCTGTAAAATTGCACGAAATTTCCACAATGCCTTTTGATAACAATATCAGATACAATAGAAAAGTTTTAAAATACGAAATTTTAATAGTTATTTTAATAAATTTTAATTAATAAATTTTAATTAATCAATTTTAATTAATTAATTAATTTTAATTAACTAAGAGCTTTCAAAAATTATTTTTAGTATGAAATATAGTAAGAAATATAAACAAGAACTATCTTCGTGGTAACGTCATAATAACTACAGGATCGAAGGGGACCCATAATAATTCCCACCATAAATACTACCAATACTTTGTTAAAAATATTATTAATTTTAAACTTATCAAAACAGAAATGTTTAAAAAATTATTTTAAATCTAAGATTAAAATTCGCAGTGGCCTTTACATATCGCAACAATATCAGCAAAATTAAAATATTCAAGAGCCATTGTTAGCAAAATAAAAATCATAAAGAAAACATCAGACAAATTACTTTGGTCTGATCCAAATAATATCAGTAGGAAAATTACTGAAAAATTGTCTTCTTCGTGAAAATATTTCTTGGAAATAAATAATTTTTATGCAGTTTCTTTGTCAGTCTAATTTTACTGACAAAAATTATTAGTAAAATTAAAATTATATTTTTGTTTATATTAGTCTTGAAGACGATATTGATAATATTTCGATATATTGATAATAATATTGATAATAATTCAAGTTTCATGAAGTCAAAATTCATGATACCTGTGTTAGACCACCAAACACTCACCATAAGCTTCTTCTGGTGAATTTAAGCTTTGAAGTGTGTTTAGTGCTTCATCCTTGTCTAGCCATTGTGCT
This sequence comes from Bipalium vagum, assembly GCA_037834085.1. Classification (NCBI taxonomy): domain Eukaryota; kingdom Metazoa; phylum Platyhelminthes; order Tricladida; family Geoplanidae; genus Bipalium; species Bipalium vagum. The sequence continues at coordinate 10,602 of JBBMKC010219921.1, forward strand.
GAACGTTTGCGATTGTCATATTTGTTTCATTTCTCGTCACGAGTGACGATGTAATTCAAAATTGGATCAGATTTGTGATGAGAAAGCAGCAACAAACAAGTTTATCTATCATCATCATCAACTTATTCATCAAAAAGAGAATTTCATAGTAATTCCAAAAAATGTACATGGCATTTTTCCCAGTCGTACTTTATGACAAAAAAAGGGCGGTTCATTTGTAGATAACTATTCGTATTTTTTGCTTGAATTATTAAATAAGACCCATGTTTCAGATATGGAAATAATCCAATGAGATTGTTAAAAGTGACTTAGAAATTTCACACTGTTTATTTCGGACTTTCGGACAGTTCATAAGAATAGACTCGAGTTCTTATGTTTTTTATTACAATAAAATCTTTAAGGAATCAACTTCAGAGAAAAATTGACGAATTGATTGAGACGGATTGGATTCAACAGGTTCTTTCAATATCTTCATCAAAAAAGATTACCTTTCTGTAATCTGGTTGACGTTAGAAGCTGGTGTCACCGAATTTTAATTTTGAAAACCACGGCTTGGTTGTCATTTTGCTTATCTCGTCTGGACCTTCAATTTTTGTAATAAAATGAATAGCTCTCGAACGCGGATAATTATTTTCCAATAATTAGTAAAATTACTAAAATCACATGTTTTGCGCTAAAAATAATAAATTATTAAAAATTAATAATAATAATAATAATAATAATAATAATAATAATAATAAAATATTCAATTTAAATATTGCAAAAAGTTTTTTTTTGTTTAACTATTTAAATACACACAAACGCATTGTAAAATCAATTTTAATTTGAAAATTCTCTATAATTGGTAAATTATACATCCTCTGTAAAGCAAAATAGACCCAAAATAGGAAAACAAAATCTCCTCTTGATCTCATCTCATTGTAATTTATCGTTAATTATTGTTAAAACATGAGTCCCAGAATCTGTCATGAATCAATAATCAATATTAAGCTGAAAATGATGAAAATATATTTTATGAAAATATTTTTAAGAAAATTGTAAATAATAATTAGTATAATTATATTTAATGAACTGGAAAAAAAAGTTTCCTACAATACCATTCTATTTGTAAATAACAGAGAGGAAACTGTGGCATAATTACGATAGTTCGCTACACACTGATGGATCCTCAGTATTTTTCTCATATCATCCCCTTGCTTTAATAGAAAAAATAAATACTCTATTCATTCGCCATATTTTATTGAAAATATCTACTTATTCATATTTAATCCTTGATAAAATTGGATCAGAGCATGGGATTCAATTAAACATATTAAATCCCACATTTGCCAAATCGCGTATATTCAACTAAGCAATTAGGATTGTAATTTCACAATCTGCATGTCTTAATTAGCAAAATGATGTGATAATTTTATTTAAATTTAATTTTAATTTTATAATTAAATTCCTGTTAATAATAAATTGATAAAAATGTTTTTATGTTCCCAAATGTTTCTGCAAATAATCACCAATTTTCTTTAATTGAAAAAAAATTAAAATCAAATTAACGAAATGATTTTTAAAACAAATAATTTTCTGAAAAAAAAATTAATAAATATTTGTATTTTCAATGGTAAATTTTCATTTTTTCTTTTAAAATAATAATAATAATAATAATAGTAATAATAATAATAATAATAATAATAATAATAATAATAATAATAATAATAATA
>JBBMKC010219932.1:0-12311 GCA_037834085.1 Bipalium vagum
ATAATAATAATAATAATAATAATAATAATAATAATAATAATAATAATAATCAATGTTAATTCTATATAACCTTGTACTAACTCTATCATTTGTTTCTAGCGTTTTCTTTAATTAATGAATCTAAGTAATCAAGTAAAAACTTTATTTTTCTTTTACAAAATTACAATAAAATTACAATTTGATCGTTACATCAAGCAGCAAAAATATTTGAATATTCAGAAGAAAACAGGAAACAAAAAATAATCATACAAATCGAAGTTTCAAATGGTTACTAAAAACTACGATAAAGTCACACAATGTTATTATTAGGATCTCATTCAATTAAATGGAATTGTCAAAGTAATATTAAATTAAATCGGTAACAAAGAAAATTAAAATCAATTTAAAAATAGCAGTTGATTAATATTAAAAAGAAAAAAAGAATAAGAAATGATAGACGACTCACTAGACCCTAGCAATGGTTTCCTGAGTCATCTGATAGGTCTGAACTTTCCCCTATAGACCACCGAGCAGAGCTGAACCCAATCATATAATATCATAATAAAAGAAAGTATCAATTCACATTAAAGAATTTTGCAATAATTTTCTGATGATAATGAACTTTTCGTATCTTCAAAGAGATTTCATAGTTCTGAAAATGTTGATAATAATTTTTCTAAAAATTAATAACTGAACAACTTCTTCAGTACAGTCCCATTTCTATATTGGCCTGCCGACTACCCAGTCATTAACCCTTTCGCTGCTCCACACGTATATATTCGCAAAAAAAACTTGTGTATCATACGCTCCCGACGAATATTTTCGCGCTTAGTTTTAAATTAGTTAGCTGCTCAATACGACTATTTTTACTATGTATTATTCATGTTTTCTGCTCTATACGATTATTTTTGCTGTTTAACCCTTTCGCTGCTCCACACAGCGAAATGCGCACAGCAGGCACAAAATCTCAAAACGAATTGCGCAGCGAAAAGGTTAACAAATGTTTTAAACTAAATAAGAAACTTTTAAACTTCAAAAACAATTTTTTGTTTTACGGGTTGTATTTTTGCAATTTTATTTAGGTTTTATAAAAATGAAATAAAATACATGTATGTTAAATAATATTTTAAAAATAAAAGTGAAAGAGTAAACAAACAATAATATTAATAACAATACCAATAAAATAAAATCTGATTATATTCAATTAATTTTTTGGAAAATTAAAATAATTGTGCTCTTTTTTATAGTTTTTTTAGACAAATAAAATTTTTAGATTTATTATGTAAATAAAAATAAAAAAATTGAAATTTTTTATCTTTAATTTTCAGGTAACAGTAATTGTGAATATTTACAAATTTTTAAAACTTATTTTCTATTATTTAATTAATTTTTTACGATCAAATATTACTTTTAATGAATTGATTTTTACAAAAATTTTTCTGATAATATACAAATATTATCGTTATGCAATTTAATACACTAATCCATGGAAACCGGTGACAAAGGTAAAAAGTCCGGCTTTTTCTTAAGGGAGTTATTTATGTTTTCTAAACAACAATAGCACTTATTGTTTATTGGTTAGTTTGGTATTTAGACTGAGCAAAGAAGGGAAATTCTAGCGGGTCTTTTAAATACAGACAGTCTAGACAATTTTAGTCTGTTTAGCGAACATTTTGAGTATTTTTTGGAAAAATAAAAATGGACAAATGGAATTTTATCATAGACTAATTTGCGAAACTTAAAACAAACCAGAAAAAATATATTAAATAAATATTCTATAAGAGTTAAATAATTGACATTTTTTCGGTCTTTTTAATTTTGATAAATATCCAATGGTACTGATCTTGGATGGATTATTAAAATCTGAAAATAAAATTTTTGATTTACAATTTTTATTAATAATTATTTTTATATAAATATATCTGTAAAAACTATTGATTTAATTTTTTTTTCCATTTATATTGATTTAATTTTCTAAAAAGAAATCGTAAAAATTACTTATCTACAATTTTTATTTTTATATATTTATTCTTTTGAAAAAAAATTGTAAAAAAGTGTTTTTTTTCAAATTACATTATTAATTATTTATTTTTTGAGAAATTTATATAAATAGAGAAATATTTTTCATATTGATTATTATTAACATAAGGCACTTTGATGTTTAATTATGTCTTTGCAAAACTTCTTGCAAGATTTTATTAACAAATGTAAAAATTTAATAAAATGATTTTATTAATCATTAACATAGTCACCATTTATTTTTACAATTAATTTCCAACGATCTACAAGTTTTTCGACCCCAGAGTTAAAAATTTCGCTTGGCTCTCCTAAGTTAAAGTCACTGAGATGATTTTTAACAGTCTTTTGAGAACAAAACTTCTTTCAACTCAAACTGTTGCTTAAAGATCGGAATAGATAAAAATATTTCGACTGCTTCTTTTATTATTTTATTTTTATTCTTCAAAGCTGATATGTTATCATTTATCGATCTTAATTGCTTGGTCAATTTTTTTAGGTCTGAACATAATCCATAATATAATCTTGTACAAAAATTTTTTATTTATTAATTTTACTGAAAAAATATTTATCGAATTCGAAAATGTAACCTTAGTTAATAATTCTTGTTTTTATTCTTATGGTCCCATTGATGTTGACAAACCAATTGTCAGATATGTTTAAATCCGTAATACTAGAGCTTTCATTAACATTTCCATTATTTTTCGTAACAAACATTTTGGTGCACCGCTCCACTATCAAAGAGACCAACTTTGAAATATGTGCCATATTTGTACCACGTTCTTTATGTAGATTTTCCACTGTCCATAATTACATTATTGTATTTTGCTATTCGTAGACCGTTCAGCTTCTTCCATTCAGAATACATAGGAGAGTGTGGATAATTTTTCACTCAATTTTCATTATTATAAGAATCAGCTTAAAACGAACATAGTGAAAATGTAAAAAGAAATATGAACACTGATGACAACCAGTTAATTAAATCATTGATTTTACATTTTTAAAAAATTTAGATTATTCCTGTAAAATGATTCGTTATTGAATCTTTTAACCTCATCTTGTTTATTGGTAATGTTCGATTGTTTTTTTAATTATTTGCATTTTCGGTTTTCAAAACTTTAGATTTATTCTGAAGAATCTGTTTACAACGCTGTAATTCGATGGGTATATTATTCAAAAGAAACGAGGGTAAAATGGTTACCACAGCTTCTGGCGAAAGTTCGTCTTTCTCAATTATCAGTCAGGTTTTTGACTGACACCATTTCTAACGAAGTAAAAACTCATGTAAAAATAGAAAAAATCAATTTATAATATCACTAATAGTTACTGATTCGTGAATCTTTACAATGCCGCGATCTCACCGATGAAGCAAAACTTTTTCACCTTAGACCCGATATACGATCTAGTCTGATGAAAAAATCCTCTCACGAAAGATTCTGGTCTCGAAGTGATGGAGCCAATAACCATTTCTTGGTGTTACTCGGAGGTTTCGGATCAGATCAAGCTCCCATTAGTTCGGTTGAAATATTTGATCCGCGCTCACAAAGATGGGCATCATTACCAGTGAGTGCAATCTAAATATCGATAAATGTTGACTAATATTACATTATTAAACTGAAATTGACATGTAATTTTTATTTAATTTCTCTTTTTATTTTTATTATTATTAAGTCTCATAAAATGTATCAGAAATATGTGGAAATAATCTATAAATTTCTTAATCAAAGTGTTCTCCAGATCTAGTCCAAATGGTTTTTCATTTATTCAAATATTTTAAAAAGTTCTAGTAATTAGTTACTGAAACTTTTTCTTGAAAAATTATAAATTTCGAAAATCTTTATAAGGCTTCTCTGAAAATTTCTTCGTTTTTATCATTTCAGTGTTATAGAATTAATTAAAGGATTACATATAGTTTTAATTTATTAATTCAACACTCATTACAATAATCAATATACCTAGTTTGATTTAATTGACAAATTTATTTTATTATTATATTAAATTTATTATTGACAAGAAATTCCATTTTTGACATATATTAATATATCATTACAATTTTGGTAAAAATGCCACAACTCAGGGTAAAATGATGTTCTGTGTTTAATTTCACGACTGATTCAAGAGAAACATTTCATAAATAATACTATTTTTAATCAAGTCTAGTAAAATAAAAAAATAATTTTATTTTATTTTTTTTGCATTTAAGTGTAAGAAATATCGTTAAAAGTTTTCAAAATTTCCGGAGATCGATTCTTTATTATTTATCGTTACGATTTCTGTTGACATTGAAAATGATTATTTTTCTGACATAATTTTATTAATATGAAAGTTTATTATCTGTTAAGGAGTCTGATATTTTCCAATTTTCCATGTTTATTGCATTGCAATTATAAAGGAAAACATTTATCAGTTTTTCGTAATAAATCGTTTGGTGTGATGTGCCTGTTCACTGAAAAATCACTCGGTAAGCGGTCTGTTCCTGTTCCGAATTCCAGGGAATCTGTTGGAAGATAATCGATAGTGACATCTCGAAAAAAATTATTTTGCAAAAAGTACAGAGCAAACGAAAATAGATTTAGAAGGAAAATTTGTTATTAGATTTTTCCTTGAATGTGAATTATGATTTTCGTTTTCTTTTTAAAAAATTACTTTGATCAATAGTTGAAACCATGCATATTTAGAACTTACCAGGACGTTATAGATATGTGGCTGCTTGTTCAATAGCCTCATGTATATATGTGATAGGAGGATTTGATGGTCGAGAGAGACTGAACCGAGTTTCAGTTCTTGATGTAGGTAATTTGTCTCAAGGGTGGATTGAGTTAGCTCCAATGCAATACAAACGAGGATTAGCCGCTACATGTGTTCACAATGGCAAGTGAAATTTTTTTAATAAAAATAATGTTTTTTTGAAATTTAAAATTTGTTATGATAATAAAATAAACAACAACCATAATAATTTAATAATAATATATAAAAATATAAAAGTACAACTATAATGAATTTTGTTTATTAAAATGAAAAATAACACAAAATAAATAATATTTAATATTAATCGGTTCATTAAATTTGATCTCTTAGTAATTTCGTTGTCTTTTATCTCACCAACCTGTAAAAAAAAACAAATACGTCTAAAATATTTATTAATAGTAAAAATCATTAACGCAAAATTGACAAATATCAATAGAATTCACTCCTCACATATTGACGAAAGAGTAAAATAAGAAATTCCGATAATTCACATGTAGTTAGAGGTACATTTTTTTCCACTAAGAATTTCAAATTATCATTCATCTTGGAATCAGGACGATTAAGTGGTTCATTTTGGAGACTAAAATTATCTTTAACATTTTCTCAAATCTTTCATTCTTTCACAATATCTTTATCTAAAACTTGGTTCATATTATTTTGTGTTAACGGAAATCTTATTCGAAAACAAACATTCCATTTTCACTTATCAATGGTTTGTTAAAAAGTTTTTCAAAATTAATAATTACAAAATTAAATCAGAACCACACTGATGGTAAATAATCCTAAAAAGCAGTGTTTCTTATTCCACTCATATTGCCAAATGCAATACGAGTACTTATTATTCATTAATTATTATTTATTACAGAGTTAACTTATGCGCATACAACAGTGGAAATCTGATTACATTTTTTTGATTAAATAAAAATTTCATATTCTTCCAAGATGATTGACACAGATTTTCTTGATATCTTTGAATTCTCGATAAAGCCTGTAATCATCGTTCACCGATTCTCCTGAATCAATTTCTCAAGTAGCTCTTTATTTTTCTCATTATTTGTGTTGGTGGACAATCATCTCTTTTTTCATAATGCACAGATTGCTGTTCTCTTTTTAATTCTGACACCAAGAGCAGCATGGTTGATTTTGAGAAGCACTTATTCTTCTAAGCTGTTGCAAGATTGGACAGAATCTCCTGATTGAATTGGACTAGCAAAAGGCAAAATCTAATGGCATGGCGATATGTAACTATTGAAATTTACTCGACAGACAAAGACATGTTTAAATGTGGATGTCAATAAAATAAACAAACATGAATGAATTTCTGCACAGTGACTACCATAGACATTTAGTTTTAAATGATAAACAATTTTTAAAAAAATTAACATGCTTATTAGACTTGTGCAGAAACTTTTGAACGAACCAAGTATATATAAAATAGGATTTTATATAATACAATTTATTATTTATATATATTATATTTATTTAATTTATAATTTAAATTCAATATTTCTTTTCTCTTTAAATAAAAAGTCACCCTATTAAAAATTTCATTCAATAATGATCTCAATAAAAATAAGTATATCCCAAAGGGAATTTTTTGTCAAGAATTATTTATGAAAAATCATTATTTTCATTTATGTAATTCAATAAAAAAATACTCTGATAAAAACTTTGAAACAAATTAATAAAATTGTTTTCTATTATATCTATTATCTATTATATCAATAATGGTTGGTGTAACAATCAGTCGAGGCAACAGTAAGGTATATTTAGATCATAAGCGTTCAATGAAAAACAGTCGAGTCAAAATCAATGACAAATTAAAACACAAAAACAACAAAATCGATTATCGTTTATCCCTTATTTCTGTTAAATGTCACTATTAACACACTATTCAGGACCATTGGTAGTCTTTGACAATAATAAGCAAGAACAATATACTATTTCTTAATATTAATAGAAAAGAAAAAATTACACAATTAATCAATAATAATATTCAATCGATAAATAAATTTTTTTAATATGATGCAAGAAACAAACACAAAACCAACAAAAATAAAATTTCGGAAACGCTTATCAACAATACTAGAATTTAATGAATTCCTGGGTATCCAGCACGGCATCACTAGGTCGTTTAGAGACCACTGAGATTGATGGGACTTATTGTGCAACTTGGTATTTATGAAACATTTTTACTTTCAAATAATTCTAGAAAATCTCGAACGAAAATTTGACTCTTCTTCAACGAATGAAAACACTCTCAAGTAGCACAGATTAAAACTTCTATATTTCCCAAAATTACACTTGAATTCCCAACGTCGCTGATATTTCTCAAAAATAATTCCCACTAAGAAGAATATCGGTTCCTACTTGCGAACGTGTCAGTGAAAAATGAACAATATGTTATTTTTAGTAATATTGCAATATATGATTATTGTCACATTAATAACTATTATCATTATTGTTAATTTGTCCTATCCAAAATTTTTCAAATCTCAACCAATCAATTATTCAAAAAATTTAATTTAATTACTGAAATTATCATAATTTTTCATAATTTCTGAAAAATATATAAATTATTTAACTTTTTTTAATTAATCGAACATTATTGTGGTCCCGTCAGAATTTTATTATTCCATGCAGGTTGTGACTTTGGTACATAATATGAGAAATTTAAAATTTTGTTATGCGTTTTTTGTAATGTGTAAAACTGAAAATTTTATTTGCAAATCACTTTGAAAATTCCCCTTCATTGATTTTTTAAAAATCGTTTTTACTGATTTTAGGTAAAATATATGTATGTGGAGGTTTCGATGGAATAGTTAGACTGAAGTCTCTAGAAGTGTATGAGCCAACAAGCAATCAATGGAGTCGAAAGGAAAGCATGGAAACTGCCAGAGAAGGAGCAGGTCTTGTAGTGGTTGATTCTTTTCTCTATTGTATTGGTGGCTATAACGGTATGCAACTGCTTGATACTGTGGAAAAGTACGTTGTCCTGAGCATGTGTGATATCTACTAATAACTTGATTTATTAAGATGCGATTTGTCTAATTTTCAATGGACTAAAAGCGAACCGATGCATTATCGGCGTTCAGGAGCAGGTTGCGCTGTAATGAACGAAACAATTTACGTTTGTGGTGGGTATGGAGGCGCAATTCGACAAGGTCCACAACATCTAGATTCCGTTGAGTGTTACAATACTTTAACCCAACAGTGGAGTTTTATAACCAGCATGCAAGAACCCCGCTGTTACATTGGAGCTTGTCAGATGGACAATATGATTTGGGTAGCGGCTGGGTTGGTTTTGGTGTATCTGGTATATGTTCTAAATTTTGTGAAAAAAATCGATAATGGATGGTTAATAATTATTTTTCAAAATAAAAACTCAAATATATTGATTATTTTCATTATATCAAATTAAAATCGAAGTGTTGATGTCTGATTTTCTCGAAAGAGTTGTTATGCTAGTAAAGATTTGATATTTGAAAACTTTAATTTATATCTCAACTCTCACTGAACATATTAAAGAAATTTTATTGGGAATTAACAAAATTAATTAAACAACAAAATCAATATATTTTTTATTAATTAACTGATCCGCTGCTTTTTAAGGCTTATAAATTTAATGAGCTTGAGAAAAGTTAAAGTTAAATTTTATTGCAAAAAAAATCTTCCAATCATAGAAATATTTACCCATATTTTGAACAATTTATGAATTCTACTATGGAAAATTGATTGGTTTTTAAAGATATCCAATTTAATTGACATCTTATTTGTTGAACTTCTAATCGCACATGATGGAGTAGTGCATCTCATCTTTGTTCTTTTAACATTCCTGTGACAGGTTTCGCAGCATGAGAACAGGTGGTGTTATATAAAATTAATATCATTCTGGTCATTTTGCTCTGATTTTATGACGTTATTTGATATTAATAGAAGTTGTTAGTAACCGTTTCACATGGTTTCAGTAGTTCATAGTACAAAATAACTTTTCGATCTCCATGATCTTTTACTCTTAAGATTTCAAAAATAAATCAATTTTCAGACAATGCGATGCACAAAAGACTTTCTTTTATTTCTGCTAATCAGCATTGTTTGAAAACTCATCTTTCTGACTAGTTGATACGTAAGATGGATCTAAATTAATCGATTGATTTCACCTTCGATATTTCACTCATACATCAAAACAATATGCTATTTGTAATTCATCTAACGAATATTAAGAAAAGTTCGCTCCCTCAAATTATTTTTCTTATTTTATAAAAGAGTCGTAGTTCTTATTATTTAAGATAATATTTGATTTGTTGTCATGGAAAATATTTTAAGAATATAAAAAATAATTAGTTTTAAAATTATATTGTTCTTTCTCTTGTTTGTAGATTTTTTTAGGAAGAGGATTATCTCACGTGGATTTTAAACATAAATATTGTTCAAATTTTATGATAAAATAATTTTTTAATTATGAATGATAATTATGATAAAATATTAATTAATAAATAAATACTTTAATTTTATGAAGCAATATATGGAACAATTTTTTTAATGTCAATTAAGTGGAAAGTTAAATTTATTTTAAAAGATTTTAAATAAATAGTAATTATTTATTTACACTGTGCGACACAAAAATAACCAGACTGATGCTGTAAGTTTTATTTAATCACAAAGTATGTACAACTATTTATGGTCTCCTTCAAAATATAATTCATCAAAATTCACACACATCTGCAAACGCTCTTTCCACCGTTCAAAAAATGCTACAGGTTGCCAATCACCAGGTTTGTAATAGTTCCATTACATAATGCACACATTTAAGAGCCGAGTTTATTTTTGGGAATAGAAAAAAATCGCAAGGTGCTAAATCAGGAGAGTATGGAGGATGTCCAAGTTCAGTTATATTTTTGCTGCTCAAATAAGCTTGACTGATAACGCTTTGTGGGGTGGAGCGTTGTCATGGTGCAAAATCCACCAGTTTTTCACAACACAGGACGCTTCCTTCTGACACTGTCACGCAATGGATTGACGTTTAGTTTCTGGATCATACTGAAATATCCACGTCTCATCACCCGTAATAATGTTATTTAAAAAACTGTTATCTTCATCAATTCGTTCCAAGATATCAGAACAAACATTGGCTCTGTTTTGCCTTTGTTCGTATAACAAGACTTTAGGAACAAATTTTGCACAAACTTTCTTCATGTCTAAGGCCTGTGTTAAAATGCGTCGAACACCTTCTTAATAACACCTTAATTTAATAATAATAATTAATAATAATAATAATAATAAATAATAATAGTAATAATAATAATAGTAATAATAATATTAATAAATAATAATAATAGTAATAATAATAGTAATAATAATATTAATAAATAATTATTATTATAAAAGTACATTTAATAATTCTATTATAAAAAATTTATTGATTACAAAAAATATCTAATTACAAAATTTAACGTTATCTCGCTGCAATGTCAGGATGCAATAAGGGTTCGGAAAGTAAATTTTTGTCATTTTTAATCTATTTTGTTAAATAGACTTCCCGAGAATCGAGATTGGATGTCATTGGTCAATCTCTATATCTCATAAAAAGGCATTTTACTTTTCTTTTGTTGGCTATTAAAATGTTGGTAGTTTGAGTAACTAGAAAAAAATTCAAAGTTTTATTACGAAGACATGAAGACGTTCGAAAATTTTAAGAATTTTATTGAGTCCCAGGAAACGTAGGAAGAGTTCATTTCTAAACATCGGAAGCACCAGCAGTATCAATTGACTTTCCCTTGTAAGTTCCGATTCTTTGTGACAGCAGAAATATTCAATGTATTCCGTGGAGTTTGGGAATCCATATCCGACCGTTCAGGACCTAACGCAGGACCTGGGAATCCATTGGTCGCTCCGGTGAGACTATTTTTTATTGTTTTTTTTTTGTTTTAATTTTTTAGGTAATAATTTGATATATTTAACTGTGTGATTAACAGTCTGATTCTTTTTTTAATTAATATTAATTTAAATAACCAATAATTAAACAGATTGGTCATTAGAAAACCGGGAAATTTAGAAATTTATTTTTTAAAAAATATTTTCAACAAATATTTACTAAATTTATATATATGTTCAAATCGCCTTGCTTGTACTGCTTCACATTTCTTAACTATAGAATCCAAGCTTCTAGGCATTTTAAAGTGTAGCTGGTGTAGTGTTTCCAGGCATCTAACAAGAAGAGTTTCAGATCATAAATTGTATTTATATCAGGAAGATTTTTCTGCTTCTGTCAGTAGCAAACTCCAAATACAATAATCAATATCATTCAGATCTGGAGTTTTTATAACAATTGTTAACCAGTAATTGGTTTTTTTAATAAAATTGTCGGAGATATTAAACATACAAAATGCCTTATACATTTAATTTAATGAAATGGTTAATTAGTAAATTTTTAACCTGATCAATATTAACTTAGTCAAAATAGTTTTTTCACCTTTTTCAAAACATTTTTCTCTGATTCCTTTTATTTTTTTTAAAAATGTGTTTTAAATCCTTTTTTAATTAATAATAAAACTTAGTCAAACATATTTTAAAATCTTTGCAAATTTCTTAGAAAATATCTTTTTATCCGGTGAATTTTTAATATTTATAAAATTAAAAACATTTCATAAAAAAATGTAATACGTTTTTTAAGATGGACATTACAAATACTGCGTAAATCCAAATAAAATTTTTTATTTTATAATTAGATATGATGGAAATCGATTATTGAATACAGTGGAAGCATACGACAGATATGGATTATGTTCCACTCCCAATTCATGGATTACGTTTAAGAGTTGTCCAATGCGTCATGAGCGATGTGATACTGGGATGTGCATAGTCAGGCTTTTCCAGTTGGCCGAACCGGTTCACAAGTCTTCAGTAGACAAAAACCTGAAATCCGATAACATGTCAGTAGTAGAAGAAGTAAATCATCATGATGAAGTCTCACCTAATATACAATCTTCTGGATCGGGTATCACATCAGACCTATCTCCGAATAATGAATTTCGTCATCAAATGAATGTACTGTTTCCGGTTACTGCTCCTTATAATAGTCAATCTGGTCAACCGGTCCCAGCCCATGTGACAAGAAGAGATACAATTGTGTTTGACACATATCCTTTTGACGAAAGCGGAACCGAAGAAGTTGAAGGAAGAGGTGGTCCTCAGGTTAATCAATAAGTTTTAATTGATAATTTTTAAAATAATCAAGAATATAGAATAGATTTAAAATTTTTTCTATTTAAAATAAATCAATAATATTCTTGAACTCATAAATGGAATTAGCAATTATAAGGATAATAATTAAATTAATAGTAATTTAATTATATAAGTAATTTAGTTATTGATTTATATCTATCAGGTTGTGTAGTATGAAATTTGTAAAATGAAAAACAAATTTTATTAATAAATTACAAATAAAAGAAACTATACTATTCATCAAAATAGGCACCCAAATTGTCTACACATTTTCGCCGTGTGTGGTTTAGCATTATCCTGCAATAAAATAGGAATTGATCTATTGATTAATTTTGGCTGTTTTA
>JBBMKC010219943.1:0-12311 GCA_037834085.1 Bipalium vagum
TTTTAAAAAATAATAAAAGAGACACTTTATTTAAATTAATTAATTTAAGAAATTTGTTTAAGTATTTTTATTTTTATAGGGATAATAAATTTTTGAAACTATGTGTGACTTTATTGAAATAGCTGCTAACATGGCGACCACAACCAGAGAATTTTTAGCCGAATTTCTCAGGCCAGAAATTTTTAGAAGATTGGATGATGTCGAGAAATTCCTTATCAAGTGTAAGGATTATTTCGATATGTTAGGTCTCCCAAAGAATGTAACAGGGCTTGCAGTAATAGGTTTGATGGACAACGACCTCAGAGAAAAATATGAGTTAACGGATCCGAAAACCGATTATGAAGAGCGACTAAGAAACGCTTTTGGCAGACCAAAATCGAGAGTAAAGGATCTCAAAGAAGCGTATAATTATAAACGTGGGGAAGAAAATGTCGACGTGTACGCGAAAAGGGTCACTGAATTAGTAGACCGATTAATGCAATATACGTGGGACAAAGAGACCCTGAAAAGTGAATTTTTACTGCACTGTTGCATGATAAAGATATGTATTTTTATTGGGATAATAAATTTTTGAAATTATGTGTGACTTTATTGAAATAGCAAACACAATCCATTGATTTTCAAACATTGAGATTTCGAAAATCGCTAAATAATGCATTTACTTAAGCAAGGCAATCTTTTAAAATAACAAGCTTATCACAACAAAACTTTGGATTCCCATAATCCATCAAAAAAAAAATTCTGAAAATTCTGTAATACGGAATGCTTAAGTCTGATTTTTTCGGAACATTTTGAACCCATTAGTATTTCCTATTGAAAAAGTTTTTAATCATTACAAATTGGAGCAGATAGAGCATATGCACCATAAATTTCTACGAAGTGTTCCTGTTGTTGTTTTCTTATCAATATATTTGCAATGCAAAATTACTTCCCGAAAATGTTTGTTTGAAGTAAGATTGAGAATTTTGAATTTAAGAATTATTTAAAGAAAGTCACGTGTCATGAATTATTTAGCGATGTTTGATTTTACAAACAATTATAAAATTAAATTAATATTTTAAATAGAAACAAATTTTAACGCATATTTGTTAAACCCGAAGTCATATTTGTACAACTGATAATTTAATTTGTAGATTTATTGGAAATACCTATCACAAATGTAAATTTGATGTTCGTCAATTGGACAATGATGATGAGGAATTCCTCATTATCATTTAATGAATAAAGGACTTGATAGTCGAATAAACTGTCTTTGATAAAGACTTTTTTTATTAACTTTTTATATAAATTATGATTTTCTTTATATTTCCACAATCAATCGAATAAAAATCGTAGAAATTTTTCATAGATGTTTTAATTATTTTTCACTGCTAATTGTTACAAGTATTAAATTGATTAAAAAGTGTTTTCTACTTTACAACGATATAATAGTAATATATTTTACGTTAGAAAGTCGTCCATGCTTCAGTAAATATATTTCATTTAAAATTTTTAAAAATAATAATAAATATTTTAATAAAAATAAAAAATTATGGTAAAATCATATTTTAAAAAGAGATTTTTATTCAGATAAATAATGTTAAATAAATATTTTATGACAGAAATTTTCAAATGAAAATGCTATCAAAACAATTAAACCTGATTTTATTTAAATATTTTTTTAAAATATTAATTAAAATTAATAATTGAAATAAAATTTAATGAAATTACATAAGAATTTTCCAAATAAATGTTACAATGAATTCTAATTTGCGAATATTTTTTAAAAATGAAAGCGGTTGATATATTTTTTTTTTATTAAAAATTTCAGTCTAAATTACTTAAATATAATTAATTTAATTATTTTAATTCAAAGAAAATTTATTTCAATTAATTTTTTATAGATGACTTAAACAAAGTTTGCTTAAAATGAATTTTAGTCTATTTAAGAAAGAAGCGGTGGAAATAAATAATCTTTTTCTTTTGCTCTATAAAGAAACAAAAGTATTTTAATTATTTATTGTTCACTCATTTTCAACGATGAGCAAATTTTTATATATTCAAACCATTTTTCATTTGAAAATAAAAAATCAATAATTTTTTTACTAATTTAAATAATAATTCAGAGAAATCCTCTTCCACGGCGATGGTTGCTAGAGTTTCAAATCATCTCGAAATTAATTTATAAAAATAAAAAAATAAAATAAATTTATATCAATGTTTCTCAAATCATTCTGTGCGCCTTTTTGTCTTATTATTGAGGTGGCCCACGAGTTTCCGGAATTATGCATATTACACTTAGAATGCTAATTTTTAACCTAAATAAACTTTTGTTTTAAACTTTGTTTTACTTAAATATCAGTAAAAAATTCAAACTGAAACAACCAAAAATCAACAAGGAACCTTCTCTAGTGTGTCTATTCGAAAAAGATATCTCCTCCTTCTGCAAATCGTGCCAATAATATGCTTAACCGTCAGGTCCACCCAAATTAAATTTCTTCTCGTCACTCCAGATGACCTATTCCCATTCGGTGACCCATGGCATTTTCTCTTTAGTCCATCAGACACGATTGATTTTATGTTGTGGCTTCAAAGGGGTTTTACCAACATCTTCTTATACCAGATCGTCCCAGATTTATTTAAAATCTTTCTAATACACTTTACGGACCAATTTAGGTTGAATAGCGTTTTTATTTTCGCACAGGATATGTTTTGGTTGTTGGCATACCTAATAATGGAACGCTTCGTTTCTGTGGAAATCTTCGCCTTAGGACCCCTTGTTTTTTTTCTTTATTTTTATTCTTCAAAAATTATCTTATACTACTTTCATTCTTCCCTAACTTAGTGCCGATCCATCTGTTCGATTTTCCGGCGTTGTGGTAGGCATATATCATCCCTTCTCGGTGTCGGTTAATCTTGCAATTTTACTCATCTTACTAAATTTTTTTATATATAATCTTAGTATTCGACATACAGAAGTATTTACATTTAATATTTAATCTTCAAACGTTTAATTTATATAACTAGATTTAAATAATTTCACTTTTAAATTAGTGCGGCAATAATTAGTTGGAATTAATTATCTGATATATTATAACAAATCAGTTTTATGTTAAGTAAATAGTTGATTAGTTAGCTAAAAGTTATTTTAAAATCTTAAAAATATTTTACGCATAATACAATAATCAAAAAAATTTATTTCAATTTTAATTAGTTAAGATTCATTATATTTTCAAGGTGCGGCAATAATTAGTTGGAGCACTGTATTTATTTTTAATGAAAAATATTTTTACAAAAAATAAAAATATTTACTAAAAGTCATAAAGTTCTCCTTATCTAAAGTTATGAGTAGATTTGATGAATATAATTTTATTAAAAATTAAAATGAGTATCATTCATAATAATTTACCTTAGGTATAAGTGAGAATTCAATAATCTATAGAGTATTATTTAATAAATAATATAAGTTCAAATTTATTAAGAATGAAAGGAGCTCTTTTAAAAAAGATAAAAATAAGATAATAAATTGACTTATTTTAGAATCAAAATACTTTTATTTATACTATTATATTCTTAAATATGGTAAAGAAAATACTTTGTCCTTATATAAAAAATCAATAATAAAAAAAAAGTTTTTTCTTACATTTTTTTCTTTTAATGATATTTTTTCATAAGGACAATTACAAAAAAGGTTTTTCATGAATTCTGTAAAAACAGTAGAGCAGATTAGCAATTCCATTTCTTTCAGTCAGATGTGCTCATTTTCAAAAGAGATCATGGAAAAATGATTGATATGACAAGGAAATCAAATGTCTTCTCAAATATTCTCAAATTTGATAATTATCAATTCTTATCTGTAATAAATGAATTAATAATGGATATTTGTTAAAGGAATTATTTATAATTCTTTGGCATTTAGTCTTTTGTAACAAGAAAACTACAGAAATAACATTTATTGTTAAAATTAGCTGGGAATGATTAATTATTTATTTATATTTTAAATATCCTCACGATATCTCGATAGTTTTTCGTGTAGTTTTTTAACGGTTAAGATAAGGATACTTTCTTATTTATAATTCTCATTATTTCCTATGGGTTTTCAATCTACTTAATTTGTTGTAAAGACACCAATATATGGTTCAATATATATGATTCGTTTTTTTATAACTTTTAAAGGAAATTAAATTATTATTAAATTATTTGATGATTGTTTAAGGAGTACACGTACTTCGATTACTTTATTTTTATAATTTACATTTTTAAAAATTTTTTTAATTTTTATAAGTTGCAGTTTTAAACTGATTATTGGTTTTTTTTTAGTTAAAATTTCAATTTATAAATTGTAAATAAAAACGAGTTACTAAATATTGATAAATTTTTGTGAATTAAAATAATAAAAATAAATGAGGTCGAATTTTGAAGTTTGTTTGATTACACTGCATTATTTACGCTTTGGTTTTATCTTCATATTATTTCAAATGATAATGCAGCAATATAACTGGTTGTAAAGACTTAAAATAATAAATAATAAATAAAATATCTGAAAATATAATTATATTTTAGAAAAGTAAAACATGCGAAAAGAATTAAAAATAGAATTTTAAAAAATAAAACTTTAATAAATAAAATATTTACTTATTTACTCTGTGTTGTTGAAATAAAAAAGATTAACGGTAATAGAGACACTTAAAGTGCTACTTTGTTGAAATCCATTTAACTTTAATAATCATAGTGAATAACAAGATTGTATTGTTAAAATCTTATTGATTTGTTAATTATTTTTTGGAAAATATAATCCTGTCAGAAGTTCTGACGCGAACTTTAACCCTAAAATTCATAATTAAAAAATTTTAGAAAAAGATAGAATACAGTACTTGATTTAAATTGTAATGTTGACTGAACTGAAGTCATTGTTTTGTGAAACATTTTTTAATTAATTATGGAGTGGAAAATCAAAGACTACCGTGTTTCAGTTTTGGCTTTTTGTAACTCCGGATACTCTTCAACAATGATCTGAAGATTTTGCTTATTGAACTATTATTAGATAAAACCAAACTTCTATTAATGATTAGCATCGCAAAACCAAGTTCATTTTGTGGAAATCACTAATAATTTTATTACAAAAATTTATCCAAGCACCCCTTACAAGGTTTAAACGTTTGATTGTGTGATACCAAGTTTGTCGTTTCAAGAAATTAAGATTAATTACTGGAAACAAAGCTAAACAGAAATGACGTACTTTAGTTTTCGTTGTTTGAACATCATATGTGGTAATTCACACATCTCGACAACCAATTGGATGGCAAAATTAGGAAAATAGTTCAGGTTTTCAGAAGAATAAGATCATTTTTCTGCAAAATATTCCACATTCTCCAAAAACCTTTTTGACCATGACAAAATTTAATGAATTAAAGTACGACTTGTTCGGCTTTCCATCCTATTTACCTGATTTGGTTTTATTAGACTTCTTTTTTCCCAAATCTGAAAAAAATCCTATCTTGAAAGCGTTTTCTTGACAATCAATAAGCAGTTGATACAAAGGATAACTTTTTTGCAAGCCTTGCTGAAAATCATTACAAACAAAGTATCTAATTGCTAGAACAAAGTGGACCAGAGGTATTGAACTAAAAGGAGATTTTTTAGAAAAATAATGGGATTTTTGAACAACAAATTTTGTTTTATTCTTTTCATTTTGAAAACTTTTCAAACAACCCTAAAAATATTATACAATTTTACGAATTAAGCAAGTAAAAGAATTTTTATTTTTATTCTTCATCATTTTATTATTTATATTAATATATTTAATTAAATGAAATTAATGATAAACCAACCTTTAATTAGCATATCTGACTTTAATCAATTTTTAAACAGTATCAGAGCATTAATTAAAGTTTTTATTTTTGTTTGTCTAAAATGTAAAGCTTTCAATTTGATTAATAATGAAAGGAAATAAGACAAAAATCATTAAAATTTAAACAATTTTTCCCTATAACCATGTAGAAATAATCCTAAAATATTTAGGAAATAATGTAAAGAGCATTGTAATAAATGTAGATGGTACTAAGTAACATTAAATAATGGTGATTTATGTGGACAAAATATTTTTTGAAGACATTTTCAAGAATTTTAAAATAATAAAAATGTTTTTCTTTATTTATCTAATCAAAAGTCCATTAGTAAAACATAATATGTAATGATAAGCGAATGAAGGCCACGTACATACCAAAAGTTTTGAAATGAGTTACTTTAGAGTTCAAAAAATTTTATTTGTTAATAATAGAGAAAATTATACTAATTAAAAAGTACTGAATATAAACCTGAAATAAAAGTACTATTTTATTATTAATATTATTATTTTACTGATATTTTTTTTATTATTTTTATTATTTACTTTATACAGTCTGATACATTATATTGTCCAGTACAAAAAACTCAACACTTTTTCAATTAAAATTTTTGTTTCTATATATCAGATTATTTATATTTGTCAATTCTAATTTAAAGTTTTGAAATTCATTTTGTTAAGCCATGTAAGTGCGTTTTGCTTTATAATTCAGCTAGAATATTAGTTTAGTTTAATTTCCAGTATATTCGTCAAATTATGAGAGGTTTCGATTTAACGGCTTTTGACAAAGGACAGATTTATGCAATACACAAACATGTGGAATGGAAATATGAACAGATAGCTAGTGTTCTTGTTTTGATACTGTCTACTATCAGTAAATATGGCCAGCGAAACATCAATAATGATCTTCCAAATGAAGGAAACCGTATCAAATGTAAGAGACCGCGAAAAACAAAAGATAGGTTTGACAGACATATTGATAGATATCTCGAACAACATCCGTTCAAATTAACTCGACAAGTAGCATCAGACTTGTCTGCAATCCAAAAAGTATCATATGACACGATCAATAGCCGTTTGAAGGATATCATCTTCAGTGATTCTTCAAAGTTCTAGAAGAACAATAGACAACAGTTCATATGGTGTAGGAAAAGCACTAGATTGCAGGATCGGTTTGTAACCCATCTTCTAAACAGAAGTTCGTGTCACTGCATGGTGTGGGGATGGTTTTTTAAAGATGGTTAGAGTAATTTGGTTAGAATTCAACAGCAGTCTAATGCTGAAGGATATGTTTAGCTATTAGAACAGAACCTCCTTCCTTTTGTCGATCAAATTAACAACATAGATTTCTACCAGCAAGATAATGCACCAATCCATACTGCCAAATTTACAAGAGATTGGTTCGATGACCATGACTTACCTCTTCTGCCGTGGCCAGCATCAGTCCTGATGCTAACCCCATCGAAAATGTGTGAGGCACATAAAACAACAGCTTAATCACATGCTCATAAAGCATACTACATCTCATTAAGTGTCAGGATTTGTGGACCACTATCATGGGGGAAGAAAATTACCGGTACAGCCTTGTAGATTCTATGGAGCGAAGGCTTTCCGCAATAATCGATGCAGCTGGAGGACATACCCAATTTTAAAAATATATTGTTTTCTGTATATAAATATAATATACATATAATATAAATGTAATTTTTTTACTGGACAATTTAATGTATCAGACTGTATATACAGGGTGTCTCAAAAAATTTATACACACTTTAAATATAAGTCGTTAAGTAATTATATATTAATATTATATATAATTATATATTAAGTAATTACATATAATTATATATTAAGTAATTATACAGTTTGTTTAAATACTCCAATAACTGGTAAGAAATTACCACTATTTTAAGCCTATAAATTTATTCTTAAAGGTTGAATCATGAAAGGTAGATTGAACTTTGAGTACCAAAACTTTATTATCCAAAATTACTTCAAGTTTGAAAACATAAAAGGTACAGATCTTGTTCAAGAAAGAATCTCAAATAGATCTTCTGACAAGACTGACAATCAGTCGAATAAAGGATAAATTCAAAAAAGATGGAATTATTAATATTGTCAACAAGAACCGTTCTGGAAGACGGAGAATATCGAAAAGCACCAGAAAGGAAGAATACTGGAATTTTTTAATCGAAGCACACAAACATCTTTGAGACAAGCAAATCCTGAGGTAGGAATCTCAAAAGATTCTGTTCGCCGAACTTTGAAACACTGACATATAAAATGCTACATACCGAGGTTATTTCACACTGTCAATGAAATATGTATACATTTTTTGAGATATATATTAGTATTATTAGTTTTTTAGCTAATATTAATATTGTTGATTTATTTTTCAAATATCCTTTTCACGTATAAGTTTAATTTTGTTTAGGAGGAGCGGCTGTTCTTCAATTTTCTTTATTAAAAACGTGGTCATCCAGGCAAAGAGAAGTTGAAAACCTTTTCTTGATCAAATCAAATGGTATTATTGAAACTAAAGGAGAAATTGATAGAGAACTTGATGACAGTTTTACTTTATTGATTGAGGTTTCCGATGAACACTTTATGAATGAGAATAGAGTGACGACCAATATAACTGTCAACATCATTGATGAAAACGACAACAAGCCCATTTGGGTTTTACCGAGTCACACAAATCAAATTATCAATATTACCAAGAATTATAAAGTCGGGGATGAAATTCTGCAGCTCATGGCCACAGATGCTGATATTGCCAATAATGGCAGAGTCCAATATTATCTATCTCAAAATGATCCTGATTATGAAATTGTTTCCAAATTCTTTTTAGTCAATTCTTCAACTGGTCGTATTTTTGTTCTCCACCAATTATTGGACGCAAAATATCGACTGAGTTTAGAAGTAGCAGATTTTGGAGAACCGTCATTAAGATCATCAACAATCTTGTTTTTGAGGGTTTATGGACAAATATCTCAAACGTTGAAAATTGCAGTGGTTGCAAGCATCATTACAGTGACTGGTGTCATATCTGTTTTTCTGATCATTGCCATTATTTGCGTAAGAAAACATCCTAATCAAAGGTCTCAGGGACCTAGTGAAACCAATACTTCTGAAAAAGAAGATTCATATCTTAAGTTGAAATCCTCTTTAAATTATGTTTCACCAACCCCAGATTTCTTAACACTTCTAGGAACAAAAAATGGTACGAGCTCTGTACAAGCTCCAATGATCTCAGTATGTTTAATAGATTTTATTTATATTAAAATTATATTACCTTTTATAAACATTGTAAATGTCATTAAATAAACTTCATCTTTAATATTTTATATTTATGGCATATTCCCATCTTTAGAAATACTTCAAAAACTTTATTTATTTATAAATATTAATAAATAAAAAGGAAATAATCTTTTTCTAATAAATTAATTTTGTTTATCTAAATCATTTCTCATTAACTTATATTTATATTAAAACTTAAAGTAAATATCATCTATAAAAGTTGGAAATGACAATCAAAATGTAACTTATGAAGAAACTCTTGGTAGAATTCATATTTCTATTTTAAAAAATTATTTTTATTTATTATTTCATTTTTTTAGTTTTGAAACAATAATATAATTAATTAAATAAGAAATTTACTAAGGTGTATGACTTCTACTCTTTTTAATAAAGAACTTTTAAAATGTTATTTAAATCATTTAGTCTAAATATTTTCAATTAACACCTTCTCCATCTTTCATGCAACGGATGGATTCCGTGAAAGTAAAACCCTGTTCTTTTGAAGCAATCCAGCTATCAATTCAATTTTGAAGGTCTTTATCGGAACTGAATAGCTTATTAGAAAGTTTAATTGCATCTAGAGAAACAAATGAAAATCCAAAGGTAAATATGGCCGAGATTTCTATCTTTCCAATTTCTACTTTCTAGGTAATTCTGAAAAACTGAATAAATATGTGGTCTCTCATTCTGAGATAATTTGAAATTAGTCGAGGGATGTAGCTCAGCGGTCAAAGTAGTCCATGTGCATGTAAAGGTCCCGGGTTCGAATTCACGCTTATCACGATAATACCTCACTCCAATAGGTTAATGGGTATCGATAATGTTCACCTGTTACGGTTTTTGGAGGTATTAGCACTTTGTAATAAAAGACACATTTTTATGACACCAGATAAGCAGCATAATTTTAGACACACGGCATTGTTATTTTTGTTAATTTTGTATCTTCTCATAAAAACGACTTTACTTATGGGTAACCCTAATAGTAATGTAAAATTAATTCACGTAACTGCTGCTTTTAAGAAAAAATTGAGCATTTTGATGTCTCAGGGAAAATAGAAATATAACGGCAAGTAATAGTTTTATTGGTGAAAATGGTAGTACACGGATAAAAAAAACCAATTAAGTTATTTTTAATTTTATTCAAGAAGCCACCATCAGCTTGAATCACTACTTTTATTGAAATGGCCTGTATATCTTAATTAGGTGGTATTGGTTCATATTGGACATTACTCTGAGTATAGTGTTATTCAGCTAATTCAAAATTCTTGAGTTTATTGAGCCTTTGCCATGAAGCAGACTTTTGCTGGAAAACAAGAAACCTTCTATTTCGTATTGACTCAATCCAGAACTTCACAAATGTTTTCAGGACATCAAAATTTACTCTAAGGCCTTGTGAAAACAAGTGAAGAGTCATCATAATTCCTTCACTACTAACTTCCTCTAAAACCATAATGGATGCTGGAAAATTGTTTTGCATGATTGCTGGCACTTCAGAAGAGTCTTTAGATAACCATCGATCATTTCTTCTGTCAATCTTGTAATCTTGATCGAGGATTTATTTATCTGAAAAAAACCAAATCAGGTCTTGTTTCGCTGGATGTTTAAGTTTGGTTGGGGCATTTAAGATTTGATTAAATGATTTTCTTTAATTTTTTGAGAGAAATTACCCTTTCTTCAGACAATACGATTTGTATCCGATACATTATTTAAACAAATAATGTGTCATTAATTATTTAGTGATGTTTGATTTTGCCATTAAATTATAATACTAATTTAATTTTTTAACAGAAACAGAAATTTTTACACATTTTTGTTAAACCCGAAGTCTTATTTGTACTAATGATAATTTAATTTGTAAATTTACTGGAAATACCTATCACAAATGTAAATTTGATGTTCGTCAATTGGACAATAATGATGAGGAATTCCTCATTTTCATTTAATAAATGAACGACTACATAGTCAAATAAACTGTCTTTTTATAAAGAAAGCTTACATTAATATACAGAAATAATACAATAAAACGGATCTTCTCAGCGAGATTAAACTGAAGAAATTCTAGTCAAAGATTGTATGAAAATAGTTGAAATGATTGCATTAGTTACAATAATAATTAAAATATCAACCAAGAGAAAATCTTTACATAATAATGGTCCGTAAAATTTATTTTTCCCTGTATAAATTTTTTTTATTTCTCTTCGAGCAAATTTTATGAAATTTCAAACTCTTCAGAATGAAATAAATAATTATTGAGATGGAAATATTTATGAAAGAAATTATAAACTTTTTATTTTAGATAAAGTCGAATATATTATTTTTTGAAAATACCATCTTCTGTGATTTATCTAAATAATTTATCTTAACTGATATATATAAAAAATTGCTTAAACTATTTGTTTTAATATTTCGCTTAAAATTTCATTAAATATTTTATTTGGTACGATGATAGCACGATATTTGTATCTTTTATATGATAAATTGACTGAGAAATATCTGATTGAGGATGATCAAAGAATAAAGATCATAATATATTACATTATATTTATATTTATTTTTATATTTATATTTATATTTATTTTTATATTTATATTTATATTTATATTTATATTTATATTTATTTTTATATTTATATTTATATATTTAAATTTATATTTATATATATTTGTAATTAAAATTTTCTTTATTTTAATTTTTTAATCTCTGATCAAAATATAATTGTCAGTGAATTTCCTGAATTTTTATGTCGTCGTATTACTTAATTATTCTATTGAGTAACTAATACAATACTATAATCTCCTATCATTAATTATTTAATATTAATTATTTATGATAATTTAAAAAAATTCTATTAATTTCAAATCAAAAAAATTATGACAAAGTCAATTAAATTTTGCTGGAAATATAATTTTTTGTTTTAATAATACGAATATTTTTATTATTCTATTTTTGTTTCATATATAGACACATTTATTTCTTCTGTTAAAATAAATTATAATATTTAAATATGAGAGATTTGAAGTACATCTTTTAGTTCAATGTTACTATTATTATTATTATTATTAATATTAATATTAATATTAATATTATTATTATTATTATTATTATTATTCTTATTATTATTATTATTATTCTTATTATTATTATTATTATTATTATTATTATTATTATTATTATTATTATTATTATT
>JBBMKC010219954.1:0-12309 GCA_037834085.1 Bipalium vagum
TGAATCCATCGCTGAATAGTGCTTCTGTCCAGGGTTTCATCTTTATACACAGCTTTCATTTTTTCATGGATGGTTGTTGCCGAAACGTGACGAGACTTAAATAAAAATTCTATTACTGACCGTTGCCTAAATCGTATGCTTGTATCTGACGCCATGTCTACAAAATTCAAATAAATGGATTAATTATGATTACAGATTATGAAAGAGCATAGATTAATTTATAATAAAATATTATTATTAGACTGATAAATTACATCGTTTGATTTATTTTGGATTATTTTGCATTACTTATTGACCGAACCTTGTATGATATAAACAACCTACACATAAATATATATCTCAATATAAAAGTCATCTTCAATATGTTTCCGTTATCATTAATTAAAGTAATCGAAAAACAAAATAAAAAAATAAAAAAAAAGTAAGTACAAATTTAA
Organism: Bipalium vagum; assembly: GCA_037834085.1. Taxonomy (NCBI): domain Eukaryota; kingdom Metazoa; phylum Platyhelminthes; order Tricladida; family Geoplanidae; genus Bipalium; species Bipalium vagum. The sequence continues at coordinate 438 of JBBMKC010219954.1, forward strand.
AAAAACATTTTGCAAACACAATAGAATAATTGTGTACATCTAATAAAGTAATAAAATAGAATAAACAATAAAAATAATAAAATAAATAAATAAACAAATATTGACATTTAAAATTTTATCTAAATTAAAAAATTAAAAAAAAATAATTAAATTATAATCTTTATATTTTATTTAAGTAAAATAAAAGAAAAAAATGAATGAATTACTTTTTTAAGAAATATTTTAATTATTAAAATAAAAAAATTAAAATCAATAAAATATAATTATTAAAAAATAAATATAAAATGTAGAAAATAGTGAAGTCACTGAATTTTCAATGTAATTGCATCATGGATATTTATTTAAAACGAAATAAAAAATACTACTTACGAATTTATTGGACTAAATATAAAGAGAGAACTATATGGCAATATCGGTTTTCGTTGGATCGGTTCAGGTCCTATTTTAGTTGGTAAAGGATCACTTTCTGTGGATTGGAAATTTGAATTATCTTATAAAAATGAGGCATGTCATAAAATGATGAAGATATTACCATGGCCAAACATGCCCAGTTTTCCATTCAGTTTATTGGTATTGAGTAAGGAGCCCTTGTCATTTATTTCGACTTGATTGTGATCGCTAGGTTACATTGTAAATATTATTTATAGTTCATATTATAATATTAATGTAATAAAACCCTTATTAAAACAAAATCATTGTGAACTAACTAAAATGATAACTTCTCAAAATAAAAAAGAAAAATATATATTTTACTTTAACTACACAGTTCTTTTTCGGTCAAAATATTATTTATAAAATTCTTTTAAAATGATTTTTTAAAAAGAATTACATGAGGAATATTATTATTAAGATTATAACGAAAAAGGACCTCTTCATCAATATTTGTTAAAAGTGAAAAAAGTTCAACGACTCGTGAAAATGAATCGTAATATTAACCACGTTAATTTGTTTAAATATTGAACAAAAGAGTATAATTTTAACCAATCACTCAACGATCGTTTTTGAAATAAATATCACGTTCAATTTGGAGTAATAAAATTGAATAGTACAAGTGTTATAGTTGTAGCTAACTATAACATGTAAGTTTTATCAGAACTAGTCGGAGAATTTTTTTAAAAAAACTTTTCCAAAGATTTCTAGTAAAATAATAATTATTAATATTTTGTTAACATTCAACTATTTCTTTCCCTAAAATATATTCATTCATCATTTTGACAAGGTTATGACTTCGAAAACTGCTAAGACGGTTTTGGTTAGGGTTTAGAGATTGTAGTTTCTCCAAAAACCTATATTCATTTTTCTAAACCAAAGAAAAACCACAATTTATGACCAGATATAATTTGGTTATGTGCGCATTAGAAAAACCAATCAAGAATATCTCAATTATTATATTAAAATAAGTGTTTAATCAAAATATGCACCATTAAAATCAATAAAACGTTGTCAAATTGAGACAAGGTTATTTATTTCATCATTGCAAAAATTGGCATCTCGGGATTCTATGAAACATCGACAAATATCTTCAATTATGGTTTGATCAGCGAAGTTCTTTTAGCGGATAAACAGGTCAAAGTGCTTGAAAAAATGGGAATCATATGGTGATAAGTCTGGAGAATAAGGTGAACGAGGCAAAACTTTATACTGCAACTGATTTAAATTTTGGTGCAATAAGAATGGAACTTTTTCTGATCGTAAATTATTATATTTTTTGACAAAGGTTTTAATATATTTTGTATATTTCGGTACACTATTGATCACCTGTAATTGTTTCATCACATTTAAAGAAGTTGGATTACAATTGTAATTTACTAATACGAGTGATGGTTATTTATTAATACCGGAAAGACTTTTTAATGTCTTCAACAAACGGTCTTTTAGCGGTTCTTACCAAATACCTAAATCTTTATCGGTATGACTGTCGTATGAGTTGCGAATGAATTAATAATTGTTAAATCTCATTGTTCTCTATGTAACTTTACCATCTTAGGGCGCAGATGTTTATAAATTTAAAATTCTGTCAGAGAAATTCAAGAAAAAGAAAAATAAATAATCCGGCAATATTTTTATTATTAATATTAAATTATATTTTCTCCATGACAAATTGAATCGGCTTTCATCATTTTAATATCTGTCACGTTACTTATTGTAAATAAATAAACATATTGCAATATTAATCAATTAATTTTTTCTCTTTTTATTAAAAAATTAATTGGTTGAGCTGATTTAATAAATTTAATATAGACTTTTTTGGGTTTATAATTATCATTTAACAATAGTTTTCATAATAATTTATAACTGGGAAATTTGCAGTCACAGTGATTTTTAATTAATAATTTATAGATGCCTTAGATTAGGGCAATGAAAGCAATTAAAGGAACTAGTCTGAGCTATTCATTCTGCAAAGACTAAGGTTTAAATTGACATTCCTTCAAACTTTACTTAAATATCACGATGATGAATAGAGTAATTCAATGGATTTACACTGAAGATGAAAAAGGAAATAGAAATGATCAATATTTCACTTGTATTGTTCGGATAACAATTAAATATAGGACAGGATTATTCGAAATATTATTAGGTTGCTTAAAAATTACTGTTTGTTTTTATAAATCTCATTTATTTTAATTTTTTTAGATAACATTTTTTGTTTTAATTCATACCACATAATAATTTTTTAATTCTATTCCAAAATGTATTTCTGTTAGTACTTTCATTACTTAATTTTAGGTTATGTGCTTATTAATTTTGAAAAAACCAATTACGTTTTACTTTATTATAAGAGTTTAAACTGAGTCACAAAGCAGTGGAAGCAAGTCGTAACATTAACAACGAATTTGGTGAACGAACGGTCAACAAATGTACGGTACGGCGTTGATCCAAAAGTTTTACTATGTAGATGAGAAACTCAAGATTCAAATCTTTGTACAACAGATTTGGTGTTACAATTGGAACAATTTCAAACCACATGGGAAAAGTCAAAAAGTCTCGACAAATGAGTTATTCCACACGAATTGAACGAAAACCAGAAAAATTGTCTGTTTAAAGTTGCGTCTTCCTTGATGTTGCGCAACGATAGTGACCCCTTTGTCTACTTGATTCTGGTTTGCGATGAAAAGTTTATACTGCACGATAGCTTCCCAACATTCTTAGAGTCAAAGTTACACGAAAAGAAGGTTATGGTGACTGTTTGGTGATCTATATCTGGTATTGTTCATTATAGATTTTTGAACTGCAGACATATATTGTCACCAAATGGACTAAATGCATTATACATTTGATAAAATCACCTCAACAACGCTTGGCCGCATCTCGAACAATTCACTGTACAAAAAATAAACCAGTTTAGGTATGAAATCCTACATATCCACTATACAAGCCAGTATACCTTTCGCACATTGAATACCACCTTTTTAAACATTTGGAAAACTTCTTATGAGATTAATGTTTTAAAAAAAAAGCCTTTAATGCTTTCATCTAGTTCAGAACTTTTCTATAAATAAACTTTTACCATTTTTGAGTGAAATGGTTCTTATTTTAATTAATAATGTATTGATTTTCTTGAAATATAAATATTAAAAGTTTCAGGTCAAAAACCGATGTTATTTTTAAAGCAACCCAATATATTAATATGACATCTAATTATTATTCAGAACAAATAATTATAGTTTATATTATTGCTCATGTCATACGGAGTGATTCTATATTTAACTAATTATAAAACAAAATCTAATAAAGTCTAATAAATATAATAATAAGTAAATAGATAATTAAAACTTTTAGCAAGAGACTTAAGTTTAAAAATGTTTTTAGTCAAAGATTTCATGATGGCGGAATATAATTCTTATCTTCATTTCCAAAGCCTATCAAATATAAAGTTCAATTTAAACAAACAAATAAAAATTTGACTTTGTTCAATAAAAGAGTGAATACCTTAATAATTTATACTTTATTTTAAAAATAATTATAAAACTAACAAACTAAAGTTTTTCGATATAAGACTGTTCCCAGTTTGTGGAGAAGGAGGACAAACCTGAACCATAGGCGGATCAATAGATAATGGTAAGCATCCAATGAAGTTGTCCAGATTTTTCTGCAATAAGAAAATTGAACAGAAATTACTTGAGCTTATTTAATGTTTCACTTTAGTATGATAATGAAAAATTTATCCATAAAACCAATTGGGAAATACAATAAGTTAACATTAAAGCTTATTAAATATATAAATATAAATTTATATAATTTTCAACAAATGAAGAAACATTTGGAAATTAATCTCGTTACTTCTTCATTTAACAAAGCTGCGGCCTCAGCGGCTCTTTGAAGCTCAGCCGCCTTCTCTTCCTCTGCAGCTGTTAGTTCTTGAGCATTGGCTAAATTGTCGACGGCAATAGCCAGAAAAACATTGAGGAGGGTATCTGATTATTCGATAACGAGTTAAAGATAATGCTAACAAAACACTGATTTCACAGAGCTCGTTTTATTGTTTCCATGAAAACAATTTTATCGCAATTCCAAAAGAAACTTATTGATTGTTCTGGTGCCTCCAATTCAGATACAATAACACATCACAAAGCCATACATATCGTTATAGAAGTGCAAGACAAAGCTATAATCTAAACATAACATTGCACATCTAGTAATGGTTAATAATATCAAGCAGACACAAATGGTGGTTACGAAAAAGACAATGTACAATGAATATTTCCTTATTTTAATCACACTGAGGGTTTCATTAATATAATAATTTTTAAGAAAGTTGTCTTTCCGTTTCAAAGGAGATATCTTCATTGACATATCTATCGTTTGGTTACGGATTCAAAAGTATCAAAATTATTTTGCAAAAGCTTTTTTCATTATATTATGAAATATATAAAGATAAAAATGAGAAATGTTAGAATTTATTGATATTTACCTTGAAATCTAAAAGCTCAATGGTGATTAACCTCCATTTTCTATGGTGATATATCTTGGGGTTTTCGATTTTTGTATATAATGATTATATGGTATCAAAATCAATTATAAAAAATAAGTTTAGCTTTATTAAATTTTGGATCAACGAAAATTTACTTGAAATTTTTCATTTTCCAAAAATTCATTTCAATAAAATAAATTAAAAATAAATAATGAATTTCAAGCTTTTCCACAAATTCAAAAAATGTTGGGTTTTACTTTATTAAGACTAAGGGGCTTGAGATCCAAAAATTTTATATTTTTTTACCTTCAAATCTCAATTTTCAAACAAGTCTAATTATCACATTGTTCCGCTTTCAGTTGTTTGAAAAAAAATATTATTTAACTTATTTATTTAATTAATAATTGATTTAAAATGTACGAAGGCTACATAGAAAGTTCGTGAGATTGCCGTAAAGTCAACACACTTTTGCATGCAATGAAATCTTGGAATCATTTTTTCCATTCTGATTTTGGAACTTTTTGGGCACAAATACATTAAATTTTGCAATAGCTACTTCGGGCGATGAGAAGCGTTTACCACGTAAGTTCATAATAATGGTTGGGAAAAAAAAGAAGTGACAAGATAATAGGTTTGGTGATAACCGAAAAAGTTTGATTATCTTGAATTCACATTTGAATACTCAAACATTGGATTGCTGACCGGTTTTATTTTCGTAGTATAAATAAATCACGTCTCATTACCATTTACAATGTAAATTAAATTTGAACAAACTCTGTTAAATATTTGGAGTAAGTTTTAACATGATATTCTTTATTAGAAACGTTTCACGTGTGTGGGATTTAACGACAGCAAAGCCTATATACTTTCAGATAGTTCCAAAAAGAGGTTGTAATTGGTTTGCCTCAATTTTAGGGTTGTGATCAGTCGATTTCTTGCAATCATTTCACGTACATTAGGAATAGTAGTGGACAAAACATACGTTGACGACCGATCATAAAGCAATTCATTCTAAAGAAATGCAGTGTTCATAATTGAATTCTGGGAACCATTTGCAAATGTCTACATATTTAAAAACAAGTTCATTAATTGGATTTATTCAAATGATTATTATGCACTCAATGTCGAATTTTATGATTAGATCAGTTATAAATATATAATTAAAATCAGCCAATTGAACAAACTTTTGCAGCCCACATTTTGTTTGATATTATTAATTTTAAGATTATATATTATTTAAACGAGAAAATTATTAGTGTACAAAGTTTATTAAAATTATGAAATGTGATTTAAATTATTGTAAATGTTATTTTGGTAGGCTGTGTCAAAAATTCTATGATTTTAATTTTTTTTATTAAATGAAATATTTTTAATAACATTTATTAAAAACTTGATATTTCACTACCAAACTACATTTGTAAGTGTTGTTTAAATCAATGATGAAGTTAAAGTTGTTAAAGTCAATGCATTTATTTGAATTTATGGTTATAGTTAAATTAATACAGAAAAATATTTAAAATAATTTAAATTGTGATTCATATAAAAAATTACCATGGTTACAATAAACTTCAAATAACTTCCGACATTGCATAAGAATTCGTGTTCCATCTCATTGTACAGTGCGATACAAATTAATTGCTGCATAAAAATGACATTATCTCTTGTCTAAAGATCTTTAATTTTTGTAAAACTTAACAGAATGTACCTATTATTTTTTTATGTGTAATGTTAAAAAACATAAAAATTCAAAATATTACCAATTTTATCTCGAAAAAAAACAAAAAATGCCTATTAATCTATTTTTATTCACAAAAAATGGTTCACATACAATTCTGATTATTTAATGAGCAGAAATGATGTTATAAATTCTATTTTGTATATGTTACAAAATTTTTGAGGACAGATATATCCAAGTCTTTCCAAAATCTAATGGCTAATTGGAGATCATTAATAGAATTGAATTGCTTTCCAATAATATAAACTTTACGAACCATCATTGTCAATAGGTTTTCTATGAGATTTAAGTCAGGATTGTATGATAACCAGTTCATAAATTGACTAAAGAGTGTATACGAAAAAAATGGTCGCATACAAACACATGTGACACCTCAGATATAATTGTAAAAATATAGGTAAGCATACAGATCTATAGCTGAATCATAAATTTATAATAAAGAATCTATAATTTTTTAGTTTCTATAAAATTTAGAAAAATGGTCTCAAAAAATGAAAGTATTTGCGAATTAATTGTGTGCAAAAGCTGGAAAATCTAGATTTATCTCACAGAGATATTGAAAAAAGCCTAATTGTTGTCAAATTAACGGTAACACTTGTGCCTAAAAACTTCGATAAACGATTAAGCACAGAAAGAAAAGTTGGAAGTGGACGAAAGAAGGGATTTGTCTCAGAGAAAAAGGCCTAGGAAGTGGTACGTACATTTCATAAAAATCCCGGAATCTCTATTCATGATACGGTTAAAAAAGTTAAAATGTCGTCTGGTTATGTTCAAAAAGTCCACAAAAGGGAAGGTCTGAAATCATACAAAGTTTCAATGATTCCAAACAGAAACGATAAACAGCAGGCAACCGTCAAATATCATTCACGAAAACTGTATGACAATATCGTGCACAACTTTGACTGCATGATAATGGACGATGAAACTTATGTCAAGACAGACTTTAATCAGATTCCTGGTCAGCTTTTCTATACTTCAAAGAAGAAAGGCGATGTTGCACCAAAATTTAAAGAAAAAAAAAGGTGGACAAGATCGCAAAAAATATTTGGTTTGGCAAGCAATTTGTAAATGTGGTTTGAAAAGCAGGGTTTTTTTTAACCTGTGATACTATGAACCAAACTATTTATGTTGAGGAGTGCTTGCAGAAACGATTTCTTCCTATGTTACTTGTTCATAACGTTCCAGTTGGGTTTTGGCCTGATTTGACAACATATCACTATGGAAAATTGGCCATGGACTGGTACAATGAAAATGGGGTCAATATTGTACCGAAGATTGCTAATCCTCCCAATTGTCCGGAACTCCGACCAACTGAAAAATATTGGGCTATAATGAAAAGGAAATTATTGTTAACAAAACAAAACGTGAAAAATGAAAAGGAATGGGTCAAAAATATCATCTGATGTTACCCAAAATGATGTGCAGCACCTAATGGGAAGTGTGAATTCCAAACTTTGATCTTTTGCATACAATACAGCCAAATAATAAAATATGTAATTTTTTGTAAATATATTCTTATTAAGTTTTTGGATATTCATAAATTTTGTGTTTAGCTAAATGAATGCGGATTTGATAGTTGTATTTTGCCGACCAGTTTTTTTCGTACACACCCTTTATTTTTATCCCTTACCCTTTCCTACGTTGAACGGCAACATGACTCATGCAATTATGTTGCTGAAACACATAATTTAGCTATATATGGCTGTAAAGTAGTTACTTATAAAGTGTCGAACAAAATTTAACTTTGAAATCGAAATTGATAGAATAAATTAGAAATCAAAATAGTACGGCAATTAATTATGGACAACAAAAAATTTAATTTTGCAAACAAATTAGACTTAATTAATTCCGAGTTAAGTTAAATGATACAATGTTGTAAGAATATGCTCAAATCATAAACCTTGAACTATCATCAATTAAAAAAACAAAAGTTTAATTTCATTTAAAAATAATAAAAAATTCTTAATTTTACACGGTGCAGCAATTAATTTGTGTCGCACTGTACATTAGAAATTATGAAAGTTATTGGTGAAAAGTAAATATTTGTTTGAATTAATGAAATGTAAAAATTATTTATATTTTAAAAATTCAATCATATTTTAGTTAGGTTCAATTAAAATCAAAGTAACATTCATATCATTTTTGAACTGATAGTTATTCTATATGGTTTCTCTTAATATTATTAAGGGTGTGGAAAAGCTGTCAAGTATTTCTGTAAAGTAATAAAAACATATAGTATAAAAAGGATACAGTTTCCGAAAACGACTAAGAATACAAAATAAAAAGAAAAAATTGTTCCTTTTTCTTTGACACCACCCTTCGATTGAATGCCGTTGTACATAACAGTATTCCAATCTTCTCCAGTTAAAATCTGAAAGAGACAATTAAATAAAAATAATAAATCGTTATATTGTAAAGTCTACAAAAAATAATAGTTTAGGAGCATGCTACACATGTTAGACATATTACTGAAATAACATGCGGACAAATAAAAACATGAGGAAACAATCAATAATCTGTTGTGGATAATATGATAATTTTATTAAGTAGTCGGAACGCGTTCAATTGTTTTCTGAACAATATAAAAGGATACAATTTCCAAAAATCATTATCAAGGCAAAGTATGCTGAGGCTGCCATCGATTTTTTGGCTTTGATACCATTATACATAGCAATATTCCAATCTTCTCCTGTTAAGATCTATGGGAAATGAAAATATGGAATTGGAAACTTTCAAACATTTTAAATCAATACAATATTATTTCTTGTCTTTTTAAAATTATTCATTCAATGTTACCTTTACAAAAAAATATTATTTTCCATTTAAAAACCTTTATTAATACCTGACACTTATTAAATATCGATATTATTGAATAAAATACATTTTTCTAGGAGAATTCCTCTCCAATATCATAATTTTACTATGGGAATGTAAACGGATTTTGATTTAGTTCAATTAAGATAAAACAAGATATGTCAAGCAAACGAAAATTACCTTATTAAGTACTTTTATAAAATTAAAAAAAATCAAGTAAATTGAAATAAAAAAAAAAGAAATAATATTTATATATTTATTTTTAATTTTGTATTTATTATAAATTTAATCATATCTTTAAAAAATAAATATATGTATTTTTTTAAAATAGCGATCGCATATCTGAAATAAACTTACTAGAAAATTTTAATTCAAACAAAACAAAGTGACATACGAAAGAAAAATTAAAACATTATAGATATGAATAGGATGAAAATTCAGCTATCCTATTATGAAACCTTTTACAGACACGGTGTAAATAATGGTTATAGTGATTATTAAATAGTAGTTAAATAAAGCATGTGCACGAAATAACTTGGTCGACAATAATGTATAATGAAAAATTAAGCTCTTTGATCAAAACAGCAATATTATTAAAAAAAAATTTAACAGCAATAGAAAATATTTATATTGGTTGAACATTATTTGCATCTTTTGTACGCAAAATTTTTTGGATGTTAGGCTTCATGCCCAAGCAACCGTCGCACATCATCTTCCGTTAATATATCTGCCACCATTTTCCATTTAAGGTGCAAATCTTTTACACTTTTTACATTACCTTTTGTTTTTATGAGCTTTCTTTTCATTATTACCAATATTTTTATATGATTCTCAGTTGCGAGAAGTTTGGTTGATTCATGTCTTTTATTACATATAAGGCACCATTTTGTTGATACAAGTTCATCGTTAATTGGCATAAATAAAATTGAATTTTATTTATATTATAACTAAAACAAGTCTGATTAGTGGTCTATTTAAACAATTGGTATATTATTAGAGTTTTAAGTTCTTTTCGACCAAGTTATTTCGTGCACATGGTTTACACTGTTAAGCACTTATTTTAAATTTAAAAGATCTATTATATGTAAACTAAAAATCTACTTTCAAAAAGCTTTTTACTATTTCATCTGTTTTGGATATTTTAGATTTCTTATAAATCTTGAAAAAAATATTTTTAGAGGTATTTGTGTAAATAATAGCAATAATAATAATAATAATAATATATTTTATTATTATTGTTATTACTATTTGATGTATAACTTTGAGATTTTTTATAATTCTATTTAACTAAAATATAAATTTATCGATTTATTGATAGTCTTTTGGAGGATTAATTTTAAGATTTGTTATAAATTATATATTATGTAGTTATTAATTCTACAAAGATCTCCGAAGAATTTTCTCTGAATGACTCAGTGTGATGGAATTATATCATTAAATATATGTACAAATCTTGAAGAATCAATGAAAAAGTACATGACATGACACTCACACAAATAAGAGATACTTGGATTTTCCAAGGTACCAAAGAAACTATTAATATATTTTAAAATTCCTGATTGATCAAAAATTACAAATATCTTTTTATTACTGACATAATTTTTCCAACAGAACATATCTTCATGATAAACGTGATAAATATACGCGATCAGCAGGTTTCCTCGCTAGGAAGATCTTGTCCGATGAAGGAAAATAATTGACTAAGACTATGATTTCGTAATTTCCTTAATGTAATGTTCATGTTACATTCAAGCAAAATAGTAATTTATTTATGAAGCTTTTTGCTTGACAATCTTGTTTAAATTTGAATGTTTAAATCATCTGTTAAATCCACCTTGTTACATCTATAAAATATTTGCTTCAGATTTAATGAACTTAGGAATTTTTAGAAAACCATTAGTATTCAGTATTATTTACTAAAATATCAAATTAACTGATTAATATTTAATAAAATTTTCATAACACATTTTTTATTACCGAATTGAAATTAATTTGAGAAAAATCAATTATTATTTTTAAAAAAAATATTGTGTAACTTTATTGACCTATAAGTTTTTTTTAATCGATTTTATTAACCAAAACTAAATTAAATGACTTTATTGACTTTTTGTGAACACTAGTTATAATCCTATTTGACTTAAATAAATTTTACTTAACTATTACAGTGCTTTTATTTTTATCATTTATTTGTTAATATTTACATTTTATATACCAAATATTTACCAGAAAAAGGGTAATTTTTCATCTGGTAAAATCTAACATTTTCAATAAAAAGAGTTTTAATAAAAAATAATTATCTGCGAATTATTAATATTATTATTATTGTGATTATTGTTGTGATTTATTATTATTATTATTATTATTATTATTATTATTATTATTATTATTATTATTATTATTATTATTATTAT
>JBBMKC010219965.1:0-12308 GCA_037834085.1 Bipalium vagum
AGATCACTTAGAAAACTGTACAAACTGTCGATTCCGTCTGGTGGTAATAAGTTCTTCGTTATGGATGATGAAACATAGTGTCCAGTTGATCCATCTCAGATGCCAGGTAATGAATATTACAACATAGTCGGCGATTGTGAGATTGATAATGAATTTAAAACAAAGAGAAAATCTAATTTCTATACTAAATATTTGGTATGGCAGGCGATTGCGCAGGATGATCAAATTTTAGAACCTTATATCACGCCTGGAACGATTAACAAGCAAGTTTATTTCGAAGAATGTGTCAAGAAGCATTTATTTCCATTTATAAACAAATCGAAAAAAGATCACGACGTAATTTATTTTATAACCAAAGAGAAAAATGCACCACTGTACCTAACCAAAAACCAATAGAACGTTTCTGGGCACTGTGCAAGAGAAGGTACAAAGAATTGAACAAGGAATGTGACAAAATTCACAAATTTAAGAATGCTTGGATGAAGATTTCAAAGGAAGTACCCCAGAAAAGCGGTGCTAATCTGTTTACCAATTTCAATCATAATTTGTACACTGGTGGCTATAAAGGACTATAGTTTTATTGAATTCAAATATATGTATTTTTGTTCTTTGTATTTCCAAAGAAAGTTTTTAAAAATTTCATTCAGTTCAAATTTTATTTACCTTTGAACATCGCGCAATTAAGCCTTGAACACCCTTTATGATAATACCTTTAATAATAATAAAAAAAAGATAAGATAATTAAAATACATATTATATATAATTATGTTACGTATAATAAGATCTCACATTCTGCAGCACATATCATATGTTTTTGCAAATATTTTCTTCAAACTTGACATTAAATTTGACGATTTCTTTTTCTACTTGAATACCGAACAATTGGAGTAAATCTTTACTCGATTTCTTTTTTCTCGGATCTCCAAAATAACCAAATATTAAACGTTTGTTCATCATTGTACCTTTTAAGTTTGAAATATTTAAGATTTCGTTACCACTTAATACCACCAGTTTCGAATCATATTTGTTTTCCTTATACGAAAGAGGACATGTAGTACATTGGTAATACTTTTTGCAAGTATTATTTGTCAGAAATGTTACTATTTGATCTTTCACGATGCTACTAAATGAATGTGACATTGTGATCATTATACTTTTTCCATATTCAGCCAAAACCATGATATTTGAATTGCCCGTCTTCATCAGTATTGTAACTTGTGAGACATTGAGGATTTTGTAAGTATAAAACTTTAGATTTCTTAATTCAGTATAATCATTTTTAAAAATTTGATATCGTGGATTCTTTTCGTCAGAGTGAAACTGGAAATAAAGTAAATAGAGGGATCCCTCAAGAAATAGACAAAGAACTCACCAAATCATTGTATCTTTTATTAATATAAATAGTTTCATTTTTGCATGAAGTGTTGGATTGACATATTTCGTAATATTCATATAAAAAGCAATTTAAAGTTTTCGGTTGAAATCGAAAACCTTTGCATTCTGCGAGTTCACATTCAGTGGCGCATTCCAGTTCATTCACTGTCGGCAAATTCTTAAAAGAATCAAAAGCACAAGACTGAACAGCTTTAAAGACAGTATTACCTTCTGTATTCTTAATAAAAAGGAATAGTATTGTATAAACTATTCCTAAGAACATTTTGATGTGTAATGATAAGCTTATGAAATGTTCATCTTTTTATAATACATGTTGTTTTCTTTTCATGAGGTGCACGTATCGTTGGTTTAGGAATTTTCTTAATTTGCATAACCACTTTTCCAGATGCCTTGGATATACATAAACAACAAACAATCATTTGCGAATGTCGAATAAAAAAGTATTATATTCACAAAAAAATTTCTGACGAATATTACTGGTTAAAATTCTTTTTATTTGTTAATATTAAAAAAATTCTTTAATTTTTCTGAGTAACAGTCGTTTAAAATAAAATGTTATCATGATATTTAGGGTTAAAAAGATATTTGTAACTTTATTTTTAAAATTTAAGATTTGTGTTATTCTCGTTACATCATTTACAGGGTACACCAGCAAAATCCGGACAAAGAAAAAGAAATTTTAACAGCTCAAGAGTTATATGAAAAAATAAGTTGATATAACAAATAACACAATATTTTAATTAATTTTGTAATTTTTTTTCTATGTACGCTCCTACTACAATTACACAATCTAATCTTTGTCGAAAGCGTGAACATGCGTTCTTTAACTCTTGCCTGTTCAATTGTCGAATGCTGCCGCAAGAGCTACATGCAGGTCTGATTTATTGGGATTGCTGGACTTATTAGAAACTCTTTCAATAACGGCCCAGACGAAATATTTTAAAGGGTATTGTATACAATCTAAATGAATATTTTACCTAAGTCTTCATTTTGTTTAAGTTGGTTATTTACCTTTATTAATAATAACTAAATAAATGAAAGCAATAGGTTAAAAAATAATAAGGTCAATAAAAATGAACAAGTTTACAAAAGGTTTAATGTTAATGTTAATGAGGAGGTGAACTAAGTTAAATATAGAGACGGAAAATTATCAATTAGCGTTTCATTTTATAATTGAATAATAATATATTATTAATATTAATATTCTCTATCAGATTTCAATGAAGGAAAAAAAAATTTTGAATGGTTTCCATATTTCTTTGTTAACATATTGAAGTCATCATATTGATGACAATGATATTTAGAGTGAACGATATATTTTCCGAATTTTTTATATATCCACCAATAAATATATAATCAGTATTTTAAATGGAAAACCTATCCGACCCCTATCACCTATCGATTGTGTTACTGTTTTGTGAAAGGTAATTTATTACTCTAATTAAAGAGTCCCTACTTGTGGACTCTAAAATGATTCATTAAATAAAAATAATTTTATTTCTATTAATATTATTATTGTCTCCTAAATTCTGATTATTAATAATTATTTTATTATTATCATATTTTTTCAATGATCTTGCTATCGGACTCTTTACACACTTGGCCTTTTCATTACTAATTACCAAACAAATCTTTTAATTGAAGACAAAGACGAAGTTTCCAGTGAGGACCAGGCCATTCTCTGTTCAGTTCCCGAAAACCTCGGATTTTATAAACTTTTACTGCTCAAAGTTACTCTTTCATGTCAAGGTTGTTAAGTTTCGTCAATACTTAAATATTATCAGATCTTAATACATCAATGTACAGTTGAAACTAAAGAAACAGACATTTCGGAAATCTTCATCAATCCGCGAATTTCTGTAACAGACAAACTTTCCCAAACAAAAATTGTAAAACCTGCACGATATTCATTGAACAGAGTTAAAAATGATGTCTTGTAAGAACCAACCATAGGGAAAGGATCATTATCTGATGAAGAAAAGAGGAATCTTGATGTTCAGAAGACGTAATCTATATTTTAAAAGAGAGCTATGATAACAGACGTTGATCTTGACGGAAGTTTTATCTGTGAATTTTCAGAAACACCATTTCAAATTAATACATAAATATACTTTTGATTTTCTGTCATCATTCATCTTGTACAGCCTTTTTTCTCCAGAAATAATTTAGTCCTTTCGTAGAAAACTGTCGGCCAATTAAATATCTTCATTTTCCTTCAAATTAATTCACAGTTGAAAATAAAATTATTTTTCATTATTAAAATCATTCTTAAAATATTTTCATCGGCGTGTCTAAAATTTTTTGGAAATTTTCTATTTTGTTGCTTAAAATTTTTTAATTGGACTTTAAAAACAAACTTTTCGCTATACAAACGATTTTTGACAATTTTTTAATTATTTTAATTTTAATTTTTGTCTAAAATTTTCTAAAATTTCGATTATTTTTTAATATTCTTACTAACTATACTTTTTAAATAGACAATTCAGCCGGAGAAAGGAATAATTCTAAGATTTTGGAGATGTATTATTTCTTGATCGCATTGTTATATATTTTTTTCTGATAAAAATCTATTTAGATTCAATAAAATCCAGATTTTCTTGTTACTATAGAAACCACGATACTCTATAATTTTTGTCCAGAATTTATTCTTTACGTAAAATTTTTTGGAGTTTTACTCAAATATAAATTGAACATTACAAATCACAAATACTATGACAACAAAAAATTTAACTTTATTTATATTTTTTAGAAATTTAATTTTTTAATAATAATTTTTCAAAAATTTGCTAATTGAAATGGTAAATTGTGTTAAACTCAATTTATGAAACTCAAATTAATTAATTGAATTAAATAAAAATAAAAATTGAGAAATGACAAAAAATTGAGTTCAAAATTTTTATTTTACAATTTTATTTATTTTCAATTTAAAAAATGTGTTAAAAAAATTTATAAAAATATTATAAAGAAACTGAGAAGACAAAATTGGTAATTTAAAAAAAATCGATTTCGTGTGACAAAAATAATCAATAAAATGTGAAATTTATATCGATTTAATTTATTTAATTATTTTGAAAAATATTTTCACAAATAACCTTTTTACAATGGTGATATATATTTTTCGTACATTCTTATTTTTATATTAATAATTATTCCAATTAGATAATTTTGAAATTCCGTAAGTTTTTGGCATTTCTAAAATAATATTCATTTCAATGCTAAATCAATTGTCCACTGTATGGTTACATCATTAATAAACAACAAAATTACAACCCAAAAATGACCTGATATAAATTAAATGTTAGTGGAATAATTTAGGTTTTCCGATTATTATTTTTGTGAGATATGACAAGAAAGAAATGAACAATTATTCGTCCAGTCTAAGTACCATTGAATCCCTGTTGAATAAGGCGGAGGATTTCGAGCAAATAAATCTCTTAAAGGTCATTATTATATTTTTAATCTCTGTTTTTGGCGTGATCCCGAATATTATTGTTTTAACAGTAATTTTCAATGATTGCAAATTGCAAACCAAACAGGGACTTATTATGATGAAAATATGTCTTATAGGTCTGGTGAAGTCAATTTTGTTTCTATTGGCAAACTTTCGTTTTGCTATCTTAAAATCGACCCCCAAATCTTTTGGTGAATTATACATGTTCGGCGTGGCTTTTTATTCTTTACATCTGTTGACTTTTTTGGCTATAATATCTTTAACTCTGGACAAATTGTTGGCTGTAGAGAAACCCATCTGGTATCATCAATCTTGGACGAACCGAAAATGTTGCTGTTACTTAATGATCCTGGCTGTAGTTTCCGTTATCATAGCAAGTTTTCCGGTAATTTTTAAAACAAAAGATTGCTATTATGAATTTCGAAATGCTTCTATGGCTATTATATTACATTTGAATGGAAAACTGTATAATATTGTCTTTATTGCCGTTTTTGCTTTGACTTTACTGGCTTTAATTTCCATTTATGGACGACTTCTCTTTCTTGCCCATCAGAAAAACATTGAGGATCTCAAGTATAAGGTAGTTGGAAAAAACTCCACGATTCCACAGTTTAGAAGACAAATAAGTAGAACGAGAGGCGCTTACACAATATACACGACCGTCAGTCTATTTGTGTGCTTCTGGCTTCCGTTTATCATTTATCATATTAATTTATTTACCATTGATGACCCTTTAGTATATCAAATGAAACTCGATTGTCAAAAGATAAAGTTTGGAAATCATTTGGATTTTATTGTATTTTGGTTTCCCATGCTTCAATGTGGGCTCAATGCAATTGTTTATTGTCTTACTTATTTACCATTTAGACAACGGTTATCTAAAACTTTTGTCTGCTTTAAGTCTCGCACTCACGGTTCAGTGAAATCTGCCAAGTTATAGAACGGATTCCGATCTGGATGTTTGGCCTGTTGATCATTTGTTTCAGCATTTATTTATTTGTCATTTTTTGAAATAAAAACTTTTCTTGTTGTTCATATATGGTATTTTGTAAACTTTATTATAAAATTAAAATCAAACAAAAATTAAAAGGAATTATGATTTATTATTTTATTCTCTAAAGATATTCGGAAATTTCTAATTCAGGTATGACTAAAAACGAAAACAATTTTGTTACCATAATGGAAAAAAATTAAAATAATATCTTTAAAAATCAATGAATGTATCAAACATAATTTTATATAATAGTAATAATAATAATAATAAAATAAAAGTAATAAAAAAATAATAATAAAAAATAATAAAAATAAATACTACTACTACTACTACTAATAATAATAATAATAATAATAATAATAATAATAACAATAATAATAATAATATTAATTAATAATAATAATAATAATAATAATAATAATAATCTTTCAATTTAAATTAAGTTCTTTTTATCATAATTTTTTAATATCTATTGAAATCTATGATAACATTTTTGGAATATTTTAAGGAAATACAATTCAAAATTTTTTAAATGAATACATTTTTTGTAGATAATTTTTTAACTCCTTCGTGTGTGGATTACGCAATAATTATCCTGACAACATCTGCCCTGAAACAGATTACTAATTGTTTAAAACTTCTCTGTTAATTGTTTAATAAGTGCTAGTCCAGTACCTCTGGGAATGCTGCCAACGAAATTTTAACAGGAGTCAAATTAGGATTAAAAACCGTTATTAAAGATTATAGACAAATATGTGTACGTAAAAATAAATTATTGTTATTTAAATAAAATAATTATCAATGAACCCTGACTGAGGATTATGTGGATGAACTGTGTTCAAATCCCAGATGAGTTTCATATTTAATTAAAGATAACTTGTTAACACTGTCCTTTGGTTTAACCACTAAGGTTGTGTAAATGCTGAGTGAATTGTACCGAAAATGATATAAAGCTTATATACCTGTTTTCCAATCTCTTTTTCAGTGACAAAATTTTCTTACTACAAAACCTTAAATACTTTTTTTATAATTGTACATTAATATTGATAAAATTGTTACAAAGAATTTCGTAATAATAATGTGCAATCAATTTTAATCACCAATATACAATGATCTTATTTTTCAGGTTGATTAGAAAATGGTGGCTTTTTTAACTGATAAATATATTATTAAAAATCTCAGAAGAAGTGAAAGTGTTTTATTTAAAATATGGTTCATAACAAGCAATATATTTCTGACCACACGAATTTAGTTTGTTAATATTTGGAAAACTTTCGGTTGATCTGATTCAAAAGATCTAATAGTTGGCTAGGCAAGCAAAACAATAAACGATCAAGTCTAAGATTTTATTCAATTCGATATTGTCTCGAAAATGACAGACAAAAGAAAAAATATCTCTGTTTGTTCTCGTGCTATTCTTAGTGATTAAATTAAAATATAACAAGAGGTCCACGCTTACCTTCGACTGTCTAATGACTATATCACGATTACCAAAACAGATAATGAAATGACAATAAAGATATAAGAATGAAATCAAAAAATCAAATTGTTATAATACAATATTGTGGAGCATTCCACAATAAAAGACATTTAACTTTATTGAAATTTGAAAAACATTGTGATTTTTTTATATTCTCTTTCTTTACCTTGATATGTTTGTGAAGATTATAACTGTCAAGTAATAAAATAAATGAAAAAATAACCTAGCATTCCATTATTAGTAGCAGTTGCAGTATTGTAAGGAGTTTAGATGACAAATGAATGGGGGACGTAGCTCAGCGGTAGAGCAGTCCATGCGCATGTGAAAGGTCCCGGGTTCTTTCTTTGTTTAAAGCTTACACAGCAGCTAGCTGGTAAACGTCTGATGACTTTAGCATACTAGACAATGTCTGTATCTAAAGATTTCTGATTTTAACAGCTGTAATTTATTGATCTTGTAAAAGAAGTAATTGTGAGATATTTATCAATAAAGATTATTAAACATATTGTTTGCTTAACTACAAATCTGTTCATTTTATATTGCGATAGTGTTTTGAAAGTTCACCCGTAATTCCTTCTGATATCAAATATTTTGTTGAGTTACCTAAACATCCCTCAATCGATTTTCTTAACCTCATTAAATTCAAAAATTTTAGGAATTTAACAATATATCAATGACTGCGTAGAAAAAATGAAAATGTAAAACTTAGTAATCAACAAGGCTTAAGTGACACAAAGAGCTCCAGTGTCTTATAAAATCTATTATCAGATCTTATTCAAAATCTAAACCCAAATGATAAAATAATTGATCTTTTCACGTTTATATAAATTTTATCACAGTAAAATCAACTAATTTTATTAATTTAACAAAATTGAACCTCTTCTAAATCGAAAGCCATGTATTTTAAAATAAAATCTTCTTTTCAAAGCCAAATCAATTTCAAAATCTAATCTCTTCCAAAAATTAAAATAATTTATTTTAAACTTCAATCTTTCAAATTGAAATCAAGCTACGAAGTTCGAAACTCTTTCAAAATCAGAATTTTTTATCATCGAATCAATTTATTTTATAAGAATAGTTTCTATTACAATCATTTTAATAAAATCAAACTCAGTAATTAAAAACATTATTTGATAATTTTTTAAAATGAATGATTTTATCAACTTCAAATTAAAAATTTTTATTAAAATTAAGTTTTTAAATCTTAATCGATTATTTAATATCAAATCATTACCAGAATCAAAATCAAAAGCAATGAATTGTTACGCTTTATGTTATTATGAAATCGTTTCGTAACACTTAGTTCGTAAATTTACTGACCCTTTCACTTTTTTGCCGATAAGGTGTTCAAAAGTAATTGAATCAAAACGACCACAATAAAACTTTATTTTTAACACAGATACACAATCAATCTTGACTGTAATAAATTAAATGATTAATAAAAAAATCAATAAATCTTCTTAAATTTGTTGTTAAATATTTTACATTATGCTTCATAATTATTTGATTAATTCTATTTATTAGAGCTGAAATACTTTTAAAAATTGAAAATTTTTATCGAAATAAGTGTCAGACTAATGAAAAATTTTATTTCTTGTTATAAAATAAATTAATATAAAATAAATATTTTAAATTTAAAATATTAAATAAATTTATTGTTAAGAAATAATATACTTTCAATTTCTGATACATTTTATTCGGTTCAGTTTAAATATAAAATTATTTAACACAGAAAAAACATTTAATAAAATACAAAAAATTTTATCATGTCGAATATAAAGATTTTAGTGATATTTTATTAATTAATATTATTTTATTATTACACTAATTCGTGTTTTAATATATCATTTCTTTATTAAAATTTAGATATTATTTGAAATGCTTATTTTTAATTATGGTTAAGGATCGAAAAAGTGAGACAGCGTATAATGATTTTGTATGTGGTGGTGTAGCAGCCATGATAAATATTTGCCTCATTTATCCATTTTATAAAACCATATTTTTTCAACAATTAGATAACTTAACTTGGACTCAAGCAACTTTACGATTATTTAAAGAGGGTCCTAACAATATCTATAGAGGTTTATTACCACCATTAATTCAGACTGCTACTACCAGATCTCTTATGTTTGGTGGATATGGAAAAACAAGAATAATACTTGAAAATAAACAGATAAAGAATTGTAATGTAAAAATTCTTATGTCGGCAATTTCTGCTGGTCTTTTGGAAGCCATTCTCATGCCATTTGAAAGAGTTCAGGTTCTCTTACAAAATAAAATGTACAATGACAAATTTAATCACACATATCATGCATTTAAGGTTTTGACTAAAAACCACGGATTTAAAGAATTATACCGAGGATTTATGATAATTCTTTTTCGAAATTCTATGGGAAACACGATTTATTTTAGCGTTTGCGAGAATTTTGTATACAAGCCAAAGTTGACTGTCATTAAAAATTCGTTTTCTTACCATTTTAGTAATTTTTTAATTGGAGGCTGTTTAGGAGCGAGTATAGGCCTCCTGATATATCCGTTGAATGTAATTAAAACGAGACAGCAAAGTGCAATAGGGGGCGCTTTTGAGTCGGGAAAAGCCGTTCTTCAAAAAATTTATGTGGAAAGAGGAAGATCGTTTTCTCAGCTATATAGAGGTGCGCCCGCCAATTGCATCCGGTCCATCGTGTCTTGGGGTATCATAACAATGGCCAATGAGTTTTTGAGAGATAGCAATTTTTTTTATAGCACTTGAAATACATTTTTTATGGTTTCATTTTCTTATACTTGGAGATCTAATATCGATTGCCATCTTTATCTAAATACAACTTGCTTCTCAATTTGTCTTATTTTATTCATTTATTTGATTTTGTAACTATTTTGCTTTTAGAAATGACCGTTGAACCTAAACAAAATTTCTAGTTATTAATCAATATTTTGTCAGTGACAGATTCAGTTGATGTTGATTTTGATTGCTTAAAAAAATATCATGACATTAAGTATGGAGCATTTGACTTTTCGAGAGAGACCAGACTATGACTTTTTTGTGACTAGACAATAATTTGTTTTAATTTCATTAATATATTTTTATCGATCACCTAAATTCGACATTGAATATATTTACAAAATAATAATTTTTTTGACGCAATGTTAAAAACAAATTCTGTCATTTTCTAAAATAAATTTCGTTATGTAACTATTTATTTATTTTGGTGGAATAAACAAATTATCCTTAAGATAATAAAAAACACGGTGAATCACAATTAAGCTTACTTTAAGAATGTTATTCCTATATTTTGAAATTTTTTAACCTTTCCTGCATAATTATTGTGTAAATAAAATTTTGTGAAAAAATTTGACGTGTTAGTAAATTTTAGATTCTTAATTTTTATAAATTGATTAATTTATGAAACTGATGATTTTAGAAATATGAAAATATTCACCAGTGACAAGTGATATGATAATTTAATTTTTTTTTCATGCTTGGTTGCTTTCGGTTTTTAAAGTTCATGTAAATTAGTTTCTGAAGAAAATCGATTGCAATGAAAATGATAAAATAAATGACTCAAATTCTTTTTATTTTTCTTTTAAAAAGAGGGATCGTATTAAATTTATGAAAAATTAATCAAATGACAAATGTGTATATTATATGATAACAATTTGTTTAAAGATATTTTTCAATATTTAGTATATCGACTTTAACCTGACTCCAACCCTTAGATGGTGCGAAATAACAAAAATCCGTAAATCAATAAATATATTTATATCACAATAACTCAGACAAAGTCTCAATGATAATAATTACACAAAAACATCACAATAATGTCTCAAATATCTTAAGTAATATTCAATCCAATCAAATCAAAACAGAATGTTAATGAAATAATCAATTAATTAAAACAAAATACTTTAAGTTAATGGTCAATCAAAAATCAAGATCAAAAACAATCAATAAACAAGAATTAAACTTAAATAATAATTATCGAATAATAATAATAACAATAAAAGAACGTTAAGAAAAACAAAACGATCTTACGGTTTAGCTTCATTCAAGCTTCCCGAACTATCAGCTGAGCCTTTACAGTTGCTCAGAGATAGCCATCTGGTTGGGAACTTAAACATAATCCCAGGCAAACCGAGAACATAATTGAAAAGTACTTGGATAATGAATTTTCTTGATAGATCTTCTCTTCGAATAATAATAAGAAAATGTCCGATAGTCTTCTTTTCTGGATAATAACAGGCTTCTTTTATGCTTGTTGAAGGCAAAATTGTGAGAAAATGCCTCTCCTTGTATACTGATTCAGAACAGACTAGCACCCTGCATATTCCGACATTTGGTCCTTGATAATCGTTTTTGGGAGGTAATTGCTTCGTTTTCCTCCGTTTCCTCCAAAAATCTTCCCATAATTACCCTTTAAAACCTCTCAGTAATATTTAAATTATTTTTGATAGGTTTTAATTAGGCTAAAAATATTTTCAGGGAAAATTTTTCAAGAACTTTTTAAGGGATTAATTAAAAAAGTATAATATAATATAAGTCGAGGTTTTTTTCTATAAAATTTGATGAAAAAAATGGGGCCAACTTATATAAGAGCCATAGCAGTTTTAGACCGGGGTATCAAACAAGATGGACGGAACTGAAGACGACATATTCTGGATAGATGACACCACCGCTGCCGAAGATTATGACGAATCTGTTAAGTTTTCCTAAGATTAGGATGTTAAGAGAAAAGATGTTAATGTCTCAGCTTGATTAACTCTTAGGACTTAATGGTCGAAGGTTGCTTTAGGTTGTGTTCGATTTAAATTAAATTAACTAAGAGATAAATGTTCGTTTTAATACTTGTATTTAAATATAATAAATTGACTTGATTAATAACAAAAGGTGATATCGGATTTAATTGATATTTAATGAAGCGATTAATTGTAATTATTATTTAATAAAAATCCTCTCGCTCTTAGGCTCAGAGGTCCTCAGTGAAGAATAA